>WNWK01033700.1:0-20968 GCA_009830355.1 Cherax destructor | reverse complement strand
AAGTAGGTCTTGTCAGATTGAGAGTAAGCTTGTTAGTGCCATCCATGTTGATATTTTCTGTAATTCGGCATTAATAGTGTTGGCCAGTATAACGGGATTTGGGTGAGAGAAGACATTTTTGGGTCATCTGCAAATAAAATGGGTTTGAGTAGTTGTGAGGGATTGGGTAGGTCATTTATGTAAATGAGGAATAGGAGGGCCCCAGGACACTTCCTTGAGGGACCCACTGTAATTTGTTGTGTGGAAGATTTTGGCCCCATTTTTTTACACGTATTGGCTTCTGTTGGTGAGGTATGACAGGTAGTTGAGTGGGTGCCCTTATACCATAGTGTGCTAATTTTGTGAGCAGTAAATCAGGGCCGACTGTATAAAAAGTTTTGTGTAGATCAATGAAGTTTCCCCATAAGAATTATTGTTGCAAAAACAAATACTTTTTTGGACGGGTTCCCTTCCCCCGGAGGATGACGATGCTTTTTTCGGGACCTGGTGAGTCAGCGGCTTGGGTCCCAGTCGGTTGGCACAAACCCCCCTTTACCTACTACCATGTTTTTTCCAAAATTTCCATCCCAAATTGAAAGGAAAACCTTTTCATTCGTCCCACTTTCACTGTTTTTGGGTTTCCAAATTGTAAAAACCTATATTACTGTATTTGTGTATATTTTGGAATAAACTTACTTACCCGAGCGCATGTGGCGTCGTAAAAACCCCCTTTAACTGTCCAAACAGATCTACATTAAACCATACCAGGGGGGGGGTTCAACCCGCAGTCACAGAGTCTCAAAACTCCAGACAGTCGCGAAGCCACTGGGCCAGCTAGCTTCAATAAGATTCATCCCTAGGTATATTTCTACACCATAGGAGGGTTTAGAAAGGGCCCCTTTATGCTAAGGTTAGCCTATGCAAACCCTTTCCTATGGTGGGGGAAATATACCTAGATCTACATTGTTACTGCTCCAAATGTAGATACACATTTTATTTTTCCTGCCTCCAAATTCGAGATGACTGGCCTGAGATGCCTGGTCAGTAAAAAAATGGGTCTTAACACTTGGGTGCGAGTTTTAAAAAAAACGGGGGGCCACTTAGTACTTTGAAGGAGCCCCAGTTCAATTACCCGCTAGAGTAAAGAGCAGGGCCCAACACCAGGGATTCACTGATGTCATGTTGTTTTAAACACCCCCCTTCTAAGAGGAAAGTGATGTTGATCCAAAGTTTAGTGAATGTGAGATGATGGGCCACAAGTGGTCAAGGAAATATAAAAAACCCTAAAACCCAGGGCAACTTTGGGGCAACATCCTTTCATTTTTTATACAACTGGTAGTGTCATCCTGCCAAAAATGTCCTATAACCTATGCCTTAAGTAAAGAGAAACGATTCTGGAACATTGTAATGCATATTCATCAGGCTGGTTGACTGACTTTGGCGTCTATCCATTTTTTTTGTCTATCTCTGTTTTGAATCTGTCCACTCTGTATCTCTCCCCAAAGGCACACATACCTGGAAGAACCGGGAGAGTTCCTAACCCCCCATGGCCCGGTCTGTGACCAGGCCTCATGGTGGATCAGGGCCTGATCAACCAGGCTGTTACTGGTGGCCGCACGCAGTAACCACAAAACACCAGCCTGGCTGGTCAGGTACTGACTTTGGGGTGCCTGTCCAGTGCCTGCTTAAAGACAGCCAGGGTCTATTGGTAATCCCCCTTATGTATGCTTGGGCCCCTGACACTTATTGTGTTGTCTCCGATGTGCTAGTGGCACCCGTGTTTCATTGGTGGGATGTTTACATCGTATGCCAAGTCTTTTGCTTTCTAGGGGCACGTGTGCAAGTTTCACTAATCCCTCTAGGATTTCCAAGTGTATATAATAATGCATTCCTCTTCCGCCTGCATTCTAGGGAGTACAGGTTTAGGAACTTCAAGCGTTCCTAGTACTGAGGTGGTTATCATAGTGTAAATTACCTAGGATAACCAAAAATCGAGTGCTACACTGTGCTTGTAGATATAAGGATAATAAGCATGACTGGCAGGTAATATCATGTTCACTATATCAAGAATCAGACGTGACTGCATCGTGTGTAATAACTGTTGGTTCATGAGCCGCCTCTGAGACAGGGAGACAAGCAGACAGAAAGACAGACACACACAGGCAGACAGATAAGCAGAGCTAGACAGACAGACATGTTTATGTGTAACAGTAAAGAGAAATGATTCTGGAACGTGAATAGATTTCAGGCCAGCCGGCTGGCTGGCTGGCTGGCTAGCTTTGTGGGTAGGTGGGTGGGTGGGTGGATGGTCGTTTGGCTGGCTGACTGACTTTGGCTGTCCTTCATCTGTATCTCGTTCATCTCTGTCTCTATAGTATAACTCTCCCACAGGTATAAATAAGTACAGTTATACATAGTGTAAATTACCTAGGATAACCCAAAAAATTAAGTGCTATACACTGTGCTTGTAAATATAAGGCATAATATGCCTATACCATTATAGAATTCTCCAATGCCAAGGGTATCAATGATTGGACAGACAATTTTCTTAATAAAGTACTTAAGACAATACAGTGGTCACCCGCCTAACGAGCAAAATTCATTCCAGAAGCCTGCTCAAGTGCCATTACCGAACGAATTTACTTCCTTAAGAAATGTCACGTAGGTTAGTCTATTTCAGACCCCCAAAAATACACTTCCACAAGCACTTACAATATTATACTTACATAATTGTACGATCGGGTGCTCGTTAGGTGGGGGACCACTGTACAACAAACATTGTCCTATAAAAATGAAACAGATTAGGAATAAACGGCTAGGTTGCCCATGGCTAACTAACAGCTTACTAAAATCCATTAACAAGAAACATCAATATGCAAAGCAATATAGACAGGGCTTCATACATAAAGATTTTATTAAACACTATTCATCAGTTCTCACCAAACTAATAAAAAAGCCAAACAATTGTACTACTTCCAGCAGATTCACTGAAACAAGAGGAGATACAAAAAAGACCTGGAAAACACCTCACAGATTCTGGGCACCAACAAACTGAAAAACTAGGATATTGTCCTAACTAAACCAAACGAAACACCACTACAGCCTATTGATACAGTAAACAAGATAAATGACTTCTTCTCAACCATAGGATCAAATCTTGCCAGTAAAATCCCAGATACCAACGCCCGAGCAAGTGATTACCTAGATGGGAATTTCCCATCCTCCTTCTATCTTGCCCCTACTGAGCCCACTGAAATCACCATGATAATCAAGTCACTTAAAAATAAATCAGGGAATCTGTATAAAGTCCCACCATTATTATACAGGCGAGCTGCCCATGTTCCCCACATGCTATTTCAGTACTTTTTAACAAATCACTAGAAACTAATACTTTCCCCGACACTACTCAAAACAGCTAGGGTTACACCAATACACAAAGGAGGTGACCCCACAGACGTAAACAAATTATAGGCCAAATCAAACTTACTGTTGCTATCCAAAATCTTCGAGAAACTTGTGCACAAGAGATTATACTGTTTATAACGACACAAAGCATACTCAAAACTGCCAATTTGGCTTCAGAAAATAAAGCACTAACAATGCAATCTAAAAATATAGACCTGCTTTACACAGCACTGGAAAATAAGGAATATCCACTACGACTTTTTATTGACCTAAGGAAAGCTTTTGACACTGTAAACCATGGCATCCTACTCCACAAACTTGACCAATATGGTATAAGACGTCATGCACTTGCATATTTCAAACCTACCTTACTAATAGGTATCAGTATGTCACCATTAAAGACACAACCTCCCGACATGACCACTTGATACTGAGTACCACAGGGAAGTGTCCTTGGTCCCCTGCTCTTCCTCTTATACATCAATGATCTTCCTAATGTCTCAAACACTTGAAACCAATACTTTGCTGACGACATGACTTATGTCATCTCCCACCCAAATCTTGCCACGCCAACACCATTGTTAACGACTTCTAATTACTAAAAATATCTACATGGATGACAGCCAATAAACTTACACTCAACACTGATAAGACCTTCTATATTATGTTTGCAACAGAGCAGGTGATGCACAATTAAACATTAAGATCAACAACACTCCTATTGCTAAACATAATGAGGGCAAATTCTTGGGCCTTCACCTCGACAGCAACCTGAAATTCCAGCACTCATATCCAACACATAACAAAGAAAGTGTCCAAAACTGTGGGGATCCTTCTAAGATACGCACATGTACCACAATCAACCCTACTCACACTATACTATTTACTCATCTATCCCTACCTCACATATGCCATTTGTGCTTGGGGATCAACAGCAATTACCCACCTAAAGCCACAAATAACCCAACAAAAAGCCGCAGTAAGAATTATCACGCAATCCAACGCTAGGCAACACACACCCCCTCTTCAAAGACCTAACTTACTCACTGTTCAGAACATCCTACTTACTACTCTGCAATCTACATTTATAGAACCATAAATCCAACTTTAACCCTGAGCTAAAACACTTTCTTACAGTTGTGACAGGACCCATAGAATAATACCAGACACAAACATCTCTTTGACATTCCCTGTTCTGACTAAATCTATACAAAATTCAATGTACATAAAAGGGCCAAAAATCTGGAAGTCCCTCCATGAAAACTCTAGAACTGCAGACACAACTCCATTTTCAAAGGCACCAAAACATCTTATCTCACTTACGCACCCAACCGTAGCTAACACATGAAAACTATTAATCTTGCACATATCCACAGCAAAATACATTTATTGATATCTGTGATTCCCTTTAATTTGCACATGACTGTAATTAAAATTTAATACAACTATTGTTCATAATTCCTGCTAGTCATAAGTTTGCCCAAGACACTCCAATATAGAATCTGTATCATGCCAACATGTCACTATTTCATTAATATATAAACTAATTGTTATATTCTTAAATTTTTGAACTACCTCAATTTTGTAAACCTAGTTAATCACTACAATTACCTAACCTTAATACCAGTATAATCATTGTGTCACTATAGAGTAAGATCTAGTATAAGACTGCTGAAATGCCTAGGCATCCTAGGCATATTATTGGCCTTCTTGTAATAATTACTTTAAATGTATAAATAACATAATATGTAAACCCCACTTTGTAATATTATCAGAAATAAAGTTGATTGATTGATTGATTGAATAGCATGTTCACTTGATCAGGAATCAGACGCAACTGCATCCTGTGTAATAACTGTTGGATCATGAGCTGCTTTCTGAGACAGAGACAAGCAGACAGAAAGAAGACACACAGGCAGACAGACAGACACACAGGCAGAAGACAGACACACAGGCAGACAGACAGACACACAGGCAGACAGACAGAAACATAGGCAGACAGAAAGACACACATAGGCAGACAGAAAGACAGACACACACAGGCAGACAGAAAGAGACACACACACAGGCAGACAAAAAGACAGATACAGACAGAGCTAGACAGACAGACATGTTTATGTGTAACAGTGAAAACAAAGTCAGGGGTTTCCTGCAAAATGAACGATTATCAAGTGTCAAAACCACTGCTGCACTGTCAGCAGTTAGTGACACCCAGTACACCATACGTCAAGGAGTTTCATATATACTCCAGCATGTCTAAAACATTGCTGGGACCTATAAATACTTTGTATATATTTCTAGACAATAGAAAATGACCAAGGCAGGTGAAAATGTTCACCTCCCAGTGTGTTTGTGACTGAGTACAATTTCAGACCCAATATTAGTATCAAAAACAAAGATTAGCTATGAAATCACAAGAACTACTATAAATTGTAATTATCAGAACATAAAAATAATATAAAATATAAAAATGAGAAAAAGGTATAAGTGGACCCCGAGTTTCGTAAAACTTCACTCTTGAAGTCTGCTCAATGCCATTACCGAACGAATTTACCCCCTTAAGAAAAATGTCACGTAGGTTAGTCTATTTCAGACCCCAAAAATACTTTTCCACAAGCACTTAAATATTATACTTACATAAATGTACGATTTCCGGGTTTACAAACTGGGGTCCACTGTATTGGCAACACTTCTGCAAGCAGCAGGACTCCATGTTGCCGCCAGGTGAGCATCCAGCGCCAACTTCACGGGCTTATATCTCGGTAAGACTGGATCCTAATTTTTTTATCTTATAACGTGTAGAATAATGCCCTCTTCATTAAAAAAAAATTCTGAATATTCGGAGCGCTGGGCAGTGAACGAGATCTATGTTTAGACAGGTAAGGAATTACTGAAATGTTTGAAGTCCCTGGATCTGTAATCCTAGGAACACAGGCAACAGTTGCATTATAATCTACATCAAGAAGGATTGGTTCTAAATCTGCACATACAAATTATTCCCATGAAAGTAAAGCCTGGCAGTCAGCACAAAATAACCAATGAAAACATGAGTGCATTGAGTACATTGAGAGAAACCTCAATAATGTGTAGTGACCAAGACTTTTCAATGTCCTTCCTTCATAATAAGGGGATTACCAACAGACTCTTGGCTATGTTCAAGAGAGACCTGACAAATTTCTCAAATCAGTCCCTGATCAGCTGGTCTGTGGTGTTTACGTGGATTTCATGTGGCTAGCACCAACAACTTAGTTGATCAGACCATCCATCAGAAGGTTTAATCTGGGACTGAAATGCAGGGACACTTGCCCTCAAAGAACTCTACAGGTACACCTCAGGTAGATTAAAGCAGATGAAATTGCTGATTTGAAAATGTACAGAGAACCTTTACTGCTTTTTCAATTCAGTCAGGTACCTAGACTACTGGGAATGCCTGAAGTTCCTCAAACTGATCTTCAAACATAGGCAGGAAAGACACATCATTATTATCTAGGAGGTCTGGTCTAGGACCAGGCTGCAGGGGTGAGACTCCAAAACTGTCTCAAGTAAACCTTTCCAACCACTCCACATGACTGGGACAATACTAAATTTTTGCTGATACACACTGACATTGATACCATCAAAATTAGCCAATACAGTTACACCCTAATTCAATCTTTTAGCAACCTGTTGATTGCCATTCAACCTACACCAACCCATCATTCATCCTACCCTACATGTCAACTAAATTTATCCAACACCAGCCTGTCATATGCGTAACTTGCATTCTTTCTGCATAATAATTATGAACCAAATCATAGTAGGTTCATTGAATGGGAAAATTTTACCTGGTGACTGATGTCCTAAGTTTCTTCTGTGTAGGGTTGAGAATGTTGTCACTGATGTTTTCCCTCCCTCATCCAGGACAGCATTCATTAGAACCTTATCACATTCATGAAAACAAAATCATAAAATGTTGCATTTTCATGTTTTTTTTTTTTTTCAACAAGTCGGCCGCTCCCACTTGAGGCAGGGTGACCCAAAAAGAAAGAAAATCCCCAAAAAGAAAATACTTTCATCATCATTCAACACTTTCACCACACTCATACATAATCACTGCTTTGCAGAGGAGCTCAGATACGACAGCTGAGAATAGTCCCTCCCTGCTGTCACTATCTCAGACCCTCTTTAAAGTGCAGGCAGTTTCCCATTTCCAGGACTCAAGTCCAACTAAATCAATTAACTAGTTTCCTGAATCCCTTCACAAAATGTTACCCTGCCACACCCAACAGACGTCATGTCCCAAAACCATTCGTCTCCATTCACCCACAAAGTAACTTGTTCCAAGTTTCGCCCACAAAACCTCCTTTACCCTTCCCTAACCTTTTAGGATGACCCTACCCCACCTTCCTCCCAAATTTATAGTTCCTCCAATATTTTCTTGATCCATTTCTCAAATGCCAAACCACCTCCAACCCTTTCCCCTTGAAAATATTTTTTGAACTTAACACCTTTCCAATTTCCACTTTTTTCCATAATATTTACCCACCTTGCCCTTAGACAGGCATCTTCACTCCTTTCCTCCTTTAGTTTAACCCATGCTTACACCCATAAAGAGTGTTTACCCATACTTTCACATTTTTTTCCTCCATATCGTTTTTTCTCCAAGATACCTCAATCACCCTCACCTTTTTTTCATCAACCCCATGGTTAACCTCATCCTTCAAAACCCATCGCTGACACGCAACCCCAAATATCTGAAAACATTTACTTCTTCCATAATCCCTCTCCAATGTGATATCCAATTTTTTTATTTAAATCTTGATCCCCATCACCTTCTCTTATCTATGTTCACTTTTAACTTTCTACCTTTTAAAACCTCCCAAACTGCCACTAACCTTTGAATTTTCTTTAGAACTCCATAACAAGTATCACACAAAAGTAACTTGTCAATCCCATTTTGCATTTAATTCTCCATAATTTAATCCCCCCTCTCAACACCCTAGCATTTACTTTTTAAACCCCATCTATAAATATATTAAACAACCATGGTGACATTACACATCCCTGTCTAAGACCTATTTACCGGGAATTCCTCTCTCCACAACCCAACCTGAGCCTCACTATCCTCATAAAAACTCTTTACAGCCTTCAGTAACTTACTACCTATTCCATAATTGCAACATTTGCCACATTGCTCCCCTATCCACTCTATCATATGCCTTTTCTAAATCCATAAATGCAATAAAACTTTACCTTTACCTAAATACTGTTCAATATTTTACTGTAAACACTTGATTTTACAATCCCCTCCCATTAAAGCCTCCTTGCTCATCTGCAACCATCTCTTCTTAATTTAATTCTTTCAATAATAACCCCGCCATACATTTACCTGGTATACTCAGTAAACTTATTCCCAATTTTTACATTTTTTATCCCCTTCCCTTTATATAAAGGAACTATACATGCCATCTTTCATGATTATTTTATTATAAAATAATGTCTTGTTTTTTTTTAAATGTAACCTAAAAGTATTTCTATTTAATTTTGTTACTAACATTGTGTCCCACACTGTCAGAGCTTAGATTTAAACTTGTTGCAATCCTCCTCATGCAGCCATCCTCCTATTTACAAATTATTTACTTATTACAAAAAGTAATTTAAAAAAGACCAATAAGCCATTCCCCAAGGTTGGGTGACCAAAAAGAAAACTGTCAACATTTGTGGAGAAAATTTCCAAAGGGGGGGTATGCCTTACTACCCTTGGTAAGGGCCCTCACCCTTTCTGCCCAGGAAAGGGTCAGAGGAGGCACGCTGGCTGAAAACAATTTAATTCAAGCCAATGTACTGATGACAGTGTGTCACAAATTGTGCTGACCAAGCACATGAGGACCCCTGACTGCACAAGGCAGCAGGCATCAGATTGAATACAGGCTCCTAGAGGTCTACACTTAGGGGTCATGCGGCGCGAGGCACGAAATCAACATAGCATTAGCGATGCCCGTTAATCTAATTTAACTCCAAAGCCGGGAAAAGATAAGAACTCTGTTCCAGGCGTTTAGTGAATAACATCAACATTGCATATTTCAGAAGGTGCCAGCTTTTACTGCAAAAAGACAAACGTAGAGACAACGCAAGTGAATTCCATCAAACAAGACGGTGACTTCAGCGGATTCTACAATCAAGACAGCATTTCCGCCGAAGGTGGACCCAAAACCCATCGTCAAAGCTACACGGCAAGGTATGAATTTATGTTCTGGCGGGGGGACTGCGAGTTCTTGAGTCAAGAACATGAATTTTACCTATTACGGGGGGCGTGATTTTAGTCTAAACATGGAGTAACGCCTTCAGTCCATTTAAGACTGAAAATATGGAATACGCTCCTTTGGGGCAAATATTATAATAAACCACGTGTATTTTTTTCCATACAGCCCTGTGGAGAATGAGGCCATAGATGGATCCTGAGAAGGTGTTGGGAACGGCTACAATATCTTGGATTCATCAATAAGCTAAGTTTAAAAGTCCATTATATCGTAGGAAAGAACTCAAACCTCCACAACATTTATTCAAAGCTGTCTTGCCAGAAGTGGTAGACTTCAAATTCAGATGACCCTCTGAACATCAAATCCCCATCCTCCTTTAGAATGCAGGAACTGATTTTCCCTTCGGGCTCAAATCTGTCTAGTCTGTTTCCTCCTTCAATCTCTTCATGCTACTTGGTTATCTCCAACAATGATTTAATAAACTCATAACACCTACTGAATGCTCAAGCCTTTACCCTCAGAATTGCATTCATCCCCTCCCTCTACCATTACTGGGACAATCCCAAGCCTCCTTCCCTCAACCCCAAATTTATACATCTGTCATCCTATTCAGTTCAATCCTTTCTAAATGGTTAAACATCCTCAATCACTCCTCCACTTTGACTTTTTATACCTTTAGTAACCCTACATCATCTTCTAATATACATCTAATTTCCCATAATATTCACATCTCACCTTGCTCTCAAACATGATGTCGCCACTGCCACAGCCTACTCCGCACTACAATACTTTTAGAGCATACCTCACACTCATAAGAGAGCTGGTATCACTTTATGCTGGCAATTTTCCTTCTTTGCCTCCACAAATGAACCTTTTTCCGAAGGCACCTCAACACACCACCTACTTCTTTCCACTCATCTTTCAGAAACCCATCTCCTGGATACATCCACTCATGTCTAAACCCAAGTCCCTTCATGTTCTTCTATATACTGTATGTGAGCTGAAATTAAGTAAAAACATGAGATGATAGTTTTGCAGACATAAGAAACTTAGGTACAGTGGACCCCTATATCGACCGTAATCCATTCCAAAAGCTAGGCCTCAACTCAACTGGCCAAAGTCGAACTAATATTTCCATAAGAAATAATGTAAATACAATTAATCCGTTTCCACCCAAAAATATTCACCAAAATTCATATTTTTAAAGAATAAATACTATAGTTTTACATACAGAAACAATGAGAAATAAATATAAAGATAATTTTAATGGATAAATGAACATTTGAATCAGTTTTACCTTTTATTGAAGGCTCTTGTTGGCATATGAGAGAGGCAGGAGAGTTTGTTGAAGGGAGGACAAGATAGCCCTTCAATACGACACTAATATAAACTCTATGCCTTATTTATCTATCACAATTCATCTAATATGACATAATAAACAATATTAATAACATAGAAACATGATATATATTCTAGAATGAATAAAATATGTCGATATATATGCTGGTGGTGGAGGCAGGACAACCACCACTAATTCATACTGAAACAATGCATCCACCACTAATTCATACTGAAACAATGTATGTAATTTATAAATAAGAAATATTTACACTTTAATTTATTAATAAGAAATATTTACACCTTAATTTATAAATAAGAAATATTTACAATTTAATTTATAAATAAGAAATATTTACACTTTAATTTATAAATAAGAAATATTTACATCTTTATAAAATAAGAAATATTTACACTTGCCTTGCAAGAGATGGGCAGAGGGCGGCGTTGGTCTCAGTGCCCTGTATTACTACTCAGGGGGTACAACCTTTCCCTATGAAGATTGAGGCTATTGTAAAGTTACCATACCCTAAGTCCATTGAGGAAGTTCAGTCCTTTGGAGATAGTGACAGATTATACACAAACCCGCACATATAAATGGGAGAGCAGACGCACGCCTGATTGGACCATTTACAAAGTCACACTAACACACCGAGACGGAGGAAGGGGGTATTTATAGGCAGGCGACAGGGAGGGTACAAGAGAGTGGGGAAATAATGGAGTAAGTAGGAAGGGAGTAGTAGTAATATAGTAGTGGAGACAGTCATATTCTAGGAAGGGAGCACTGCAATGAAGCCAGCGGCCCGCAAGGGTGGGACAGAACATAGAGGAGGAAAGGCGATTAAAATGAAGGACAAATACAAGGCAAAAGAAAAGAAAGAAAGGAAAACCCATAGGAGAAAAAAAGGAGAAGGGGAAGAGATGAAAGGGGAAGGAATCAGGTTAAGTCACGAGTGTTCTGAAGTTTAGAGCATTTAACAATGTAATGAGAGAGGAAAGCATCAACAGAGACAGCAGCTAAGATTCATACAGGGAAAGTTGTGTATAAGGGAGGATTCAACCAGGCGGCACTAAAAGTTGGACGTAGGGGTAGACAGTTTTAGCAGAAGACCAATCAATAGGATGACTGGTTCTCTGACATGACAGAAAAGAGCATTATTAGTGTCGGCAAGCCTAACACTATTTTTGTGCTCCTTGGAGTCTGTCAGAAAGAGATCGCCAGTTTCTCCAAGTACTAAGAGGACAGGAGGAGAAGAAATAGAGTAGACACCAGGAGAATCTGTGGAGGGAGGGAGGTATCCAGATTAGTGCAAGAGTTTAGCCTTGTATTTGTCCTTCATTTTATCTCGCCTTCCTCCCTCTGCCTCGCCCCACCTTGCGGGCCGCTAGCCTCATTGCAGTGCTCCCTTCCTAGAATATGACTGTCTCCACTACTACTATTACTACTACTACCACTTCCACTACTTACTCCATTATTTCCCCACTTTTGTACCCTCCCTGTCTGCCTGCCTATAAATACCCCTTCCTCTGTCTCGGTGTGTTAGTGTGACTTTGTAAATGGTCCAAGTCGGGCCGAAACGTCGTCGTAAGCCCTCCCTTTATAGGGCGGTTGTGTGTGTATTGTTCCAGTCACGGTATTGTGCCTTTTTTGTTTTGTGAAGATTATTGTAAATTTATTGGGAATTCTCTTTAATTTTGGCACCATCGTATGATTTATTGAAAAAAAGGGTAAAATTGAGGAAGAAGAGGCTGTTTAACCCTTTGGGGGTCGCCAGGCCCCTCCCAAACTCGTTCAGAGTCACTAATTTTTCAGAAAAAAATTATTTTTTCTCATGAAATGATAGAGAATATTTTTCCGATCATAACGACACCAAAATTATGAAATTTGATCGAAAACTAATGGAATTATGCTTTTGCGGTTAGCGGTATCGATGACGTTACGCATCGGCAATTTCACCCACTTTGAGCCCTATTTTCGGGAAATTAAAGCTATTTCGCTTGAGTTCCATTTGTTCTATCAATTGAGTATAAGAAATCGCCAATTTACTGATTTCAACTACCCAATAAGGGTCAGAAATTGGCAATTTGGCAAATTTCACACAAATTTCAAAAGATGCCAATTTCAAAATGGGGTCCAGAATAAACGAGACAGACATTCCTGGCACTCAAATAACATTTTATCTGTTCATTACTCATGTCTCCAGGCCCCTTCACATTACTTTTGCTTTCCATTTTGAATTTTTATTCTCACAAAAAAATAGAAGATTTACTGTTATGTATACAACTGCATCATTGTAGAAATGGTATAAATAATATCAGTGCACTTGTGCAAGAATATTAGACATGCCAGTTGATGTGTATTGATGCATGGCGGATCTGTTTACTTTGAACATCGACAAAAATCAACATTTTCGCTACTTTGTGCTGTTTCAAGGTTCTTGTCATCGTAAACCAATCAAAATCATCACCATTTCTGTAATATATTGTCCATTCTATCGAATGAGACCAAGAAAACCAGAATACAACCACAAATACCATACGAAAATACACCCGATGCTGTTTCTTTAAATAAAAAAATGGTCAGAGTTTTTTTTCTCATTATGACTGCGTGTCAGGATTTTTTTTATACTGCGCACACTGACCACGCAGACCCATTCTTTCATATGTAGGCCTGCCAGCTTTCTTCCACCAGATTTGAAGGCACTAGGAATTTAGGCGCACAAGTATGTGACCGACCCTGGCTGCAATGACGTACTAGTACGGGACCGACCTCAAAGGGTTAAAAAGGTTTTGAGTGTTCAGCCTTGCTGAGGTTGATGCTTCTTCTGTAGGTGGTGGATGTGTGTTAATCCAGAGAGTAAATGGTCAAGAAAAACCTATGTATTTTGCTAGTAAGAAACTTTCTCCAGCAGAAGAGAATTACTATTCTCAACTTGACTAAGGCTTAACTTTAGTGTTTGCTGTTAAGAAATTCAGATAATTCTTGCTAGGGAGAAAGATTGTTGCTCAAACAGATCATAAATTACTGCTAGGTTTATTTGGAGAAGGAAAACATATTCCAGTAAATGAAAATGGCAGAATTCAGCGTTGGGCTCTGTTATTATCAGTATAATATATGAATTGTTATTCAAAGCTAACAAGGAAAATGTCATTGCAGATACTTTTACCCTTTGAGGGTGTCCATCCTGTAGTTCTATGGTTTGTCCACAGGGTCCAAGAATTAACCCTTTGACTGTTTCGACGTATATATACGTCTTACGAGCCAATGTTTGGACGTATTTATACGCCTAAATTCTAGCGGCCTCAAATCAAGCAGGAGAAAGCTGGTAGGCCCACATGTGAAAGAATGGGTCTGTGTGGTCAGTGCGAGAATAAAAAATCGGGCAGCCACTGGTGCATTGGGGAACACCATTTCAGTAGTCCTTGTTCAGCATGCCTAGCGGTAAGAATTATTTGACTCCTTGGCACATCTGGGACATTTCTTCCTCAATGATAGCTCTAACACAGATGGAAGTGTCTCTGAAGATAAATTTCATGGTTTTGAGGAGTTTGTGACCGAAAGCAATGCCCAGGATACCAGAAGGAAGGAAGGAAGAAAGAAAGAAAGTAAGGAAGGAAGAGATGTGAGGAAGGAATGAAGGAAAGAAGAGATGAGAGGAAGGAATGAAGGAAAGAAGAGATGAGAGGAAGGAAGGAAAGAAGTAAGGAAAGAGGAAAGGAAGAAGGAAGGGAGTAAGAAAGAAAGAAAGAGAAAGGAAGGAAGGAAGAGATGAGAGGAAGGAAGGAACAAAAGAAGTAAGAAAGGAAGGAAGAAATAAAGGAAGGAATGAAGGAAGAAAGGAAGGAAGGCAGGAAGGAAGAGATGAGAGAAAGGAAGGAAGGAAATATGTAAGAAAGGAAGGCAGAAAGAAAGGAAGGAATGAAGGAAAAAAGGAAGCTAGGAAGGTAGGTATGAAGGAAAGGAAGGAGGTTGTGGAGAAGAAGACATGGGTCCCCTTTGTGTTGACAGGTTGACAGGCAGTGTGGGGTGGTGAGTAATGGTATAATATGTCATTTTGACAGCTGTCTTACCCTGACTCAGCAAATTTAGATGTCCCCCCCCCCATACATACACACATTGCTTGGAGCTTTGAAGTGCTAATTGCAGTTGATGGAAAGTGTCTAGTCATTATATATGTGTATATATATTATAGAACAATAGTAATAAACAATTTTTTTTATTGTTGGTTGGTGTAAACAAGTTTTGTAAACAATATAATGATACTAATGTTTGTGCGATTATTGTGTTGCATACAACAAGTGTATATACAGTGGACCCTCGGTTAACGAATACCCCGGAAATCGTGCAATTATGTAAGTATAATTTTGTAAGTTCTTGTGGAAGTGTATTTTTGGGGGTCTGAAATAGACTAACCTACGTGAAATTTTTCCTTAAGGGAGTAAATTCGTTCGGTAATGGCACTTGAGCAGACTTCAGGAGTGAAGTTTTTACGAAACTCGGGGGTCCACTGTATATACATTGCACCTTACTTTGGTCTCACAGGCCACATAAGTTATGTAAAAAAATAAAATAGTGAAAAAAACAAGAAACCTACGAAAGGAAGTAAACCAAAGTTTACCGGGTGAGCGGCATTCGCCGCTGTTGCCATACGCGGCTCATTTTTTGCCAACTTTACGCCTCTATATCTCAGTAAATACTGATCGCAAAATTTTTTTTTGGGGATTTAAACAATCAGAAACATAATCTTAACATTTTGATAAGAAAAAATTATTTTTGTTTTTTTTTCGAATATTTCCCGACATAGAATGACAGTTTCAGAGAGGGGCCTCCGACAGTCAAAGGGTTAAAAATCATAGGAAAATACACCGCAAAATCGCTGTTTTAATCCAAAAACAGGGTCGCAGGTTTTTTTTCTTATGCACTGCGTGCTGCAGGATTTGTTTTGTATGATGCACACTTACCGCAACTGCTTGCTGCTCCCGACAATAACAAAACCTACGAGAATCTCTGAGACCTGTGCCTCTCTATTAGACCATATCTGGACTAACACCATATCCCCATTAAAATCAGGCATAATCACAGACAATACCACTGACCACAACCCAAACTTTCTCATAACAAATCTTGGAAAATTACCACTAGAGACTACTAAAGTTACCTTCAGACTACATAATGAGACAGCTATAAACAGCTTTATAACAGCTATGACAAACATTGACTGGCAAACAGAAATAGACAACTTCCCAGATACTGACTTATGTATTAATAATTTTCTTAAAAAGACTCAATACCTCTATAATAAGCACTGCCCTAAAAAACTAAACAAATCACAACTAAAAGATTAAATAGTCCCTGGCTAACCCCCAGCATACTCAAATCCATTAATATAAAGCACCTATATGAAAAACAGTACAGAATGGGACAAATAACAAGAGAACAAACAAAACGTTACTCATCAAACCTAACGAGTCTGATATGAAGGTCAAAAAAATTGTACTATGAGAACAGATTACATAACTTAAAAGGTGATATAAAAAAGACCTGGAAAACCCTATCTGAAATTCTAGGAACAAAAAAGATATCCCCAAACAGAACAATCAAGCTAACAAAACCAGATGAACCCCTACTCCCACCTATTGAAACAGCAAACAAACTCAATGATTTCTTCTCCACCATAGGTAAAAAGCTGGCAAGCAAAATCCCAAGTTCAAATACTCCACCTAACGACTATCTCACTGGCACCTATCCGAACACACTATTCCTAGCCCCAACCAATCCAATAGAAGTTTCACTTATAATCAACACATTAAAAAACAAAGCAGGTGACCTAAATAACTTACCACCTTATATATACAAAAAAGCCTCTCAAGTTCTCTCACCAATTATTGCAACACTCTTTAACAAATCCATTGAATCCTCTACCTTCCCATCAATACTCAAAATAGCGAGGGTCACCCCAATACATAAGGGAGGAGATCAAGCAGACCTGAATAACTACAGACCGATATCTAACTTACCCCTTCTCTCCAAAATCTTTGAAAAATTAATTCATAGACAAATATATTCCTACCTCACCTCCAACAACGTACTCAACCACTGTCAATTTGGATTCAGGCCTAATAAAAATACAAATGATGCCATTATACACATGTTAGAAATAATTTACACTGCCCTTGAGAAAAAAGAAATCCCAGTGGGAATCTTCATTGATTTACGTAAAGCTTTTGATACAGTTGACCATGATCTGTTACACTTAAAATTATCACACTATGGTATAAGAGGACACTCCCTAAACTACCTAAAATCATACCTTAGCAACAGAAACCAATATGTGTACACAAATGGAGCTAGCTCCAACACGCAAACTATTACCGTAGGTGTCCCACAGGGAAGTGTTCTTGGCCCACTACTCTTTCTCATTTACATTAACAACCTACCAAATGCATCTCAACTACTCAAACCCATACTTTTTGCAGATGACACTACATACGTTATCTCTCACCCAAGCCCAGACACACTAGCCAACACTGCAAATACTGAATTGCAGAAAATATCTACCTGGATGATGACCAACAAACTTACTCTCAATATTGATAAAACCTATTTTATCCAGTTTGGGAACAGAGCTACAAATGCACCACTTAACATAATGATAAACGGGTCCCCTATCACAAAACTCACAGAGGGAAAATTCTTAGGAATCCATCTTGACAGTGGCCTCAAATTTCAGACACATATACAACAAATCTCCAAGAAAGTCTCAAAGACCGTAGGAATACTATCCAAGATACGGTACTATGTTCCACAACCAGCTCTCCTTACCCTATATCACTCACTCATTTACCCATACCTCACCTATGGAATCTGCGCATGGGGCTCTACATCAATAACTCATCTCAGACCACTAATAACACAACAAAAGGCAGCAGTTAGAATGATAACAAACTCTCACTCCAGGCAACATACTCCACCAATATTCAAAAACCTAAACTTACTCACCATACAAGACATCCATACTTTCTACTGTGCCTATTACATACATAGAACACTCTATGCAAATATTAACCCACCACTCAAACTTCTTACCAATTTTAACAAGACATATGACCATAACACTAGACACAGATCACTCCTCGATGTTCCCCGTGTCCATCTAACACTATGTAAAAACTCAATGCATATAAAAGGCACGAAAATTTGGAATTCATTACCTGTCATTGCCAAAGAAACCCTACCTGTACCCCAATTCAAAACGATGCTAAAAAAACATCTTCTCACCCAAAGCTAATTGCTCAATATCAAACATTCCCAGCAAAGTAGAATAATCACTTAACGTAAAAACCTGACTAATCAATTGAATGTAAAACCTGTTATGAATATTACATACTTAGCTAATTATTTCCACAACACTTACATTATAATGACCACGTAAACTAACTGCAATACAATTAATTGTTTTAAATTGTTATCTCACGCAATTAGTTGCATTGCTACAATTAATTGATATGTTCAACTTATATTCAAACTTTATAACTTAGATATGCAACTTTACTTATTTTATAAATTATCAACCATAACTTTTTACCATGTAGTCTAGAATTAAGTAGTCCTAAGAATGCCCGCAATGCACAGCATATTAGGGGCTTTTGGCATGTACATCTCATTAATAACTAAGTAATAACTATGTAATAACTATGTATAACTAGGTCTACCATATATAACTGTGCAATGTCTTAATAAAGTATTTTATTTTATTTTATTTTATTTTATAGATGCATTCTCTCATATCTAGGCCCAGCCTATCTGAGTGAGCTGAGCTCATAACGTAGTACTATGGTCTGGACGCTGGCTTCAAAGACATAGAACTATGGGATGGATCCTCAAAGGGTTAAGTAGATTACCTGTTTAAGATTGTGGTTTAGAGTCAGGTACACCTATGGAATATTTAAGATTAGCCTCTCTGGATTTCCAAGATATCTCATTTGAGAAGATCAAAGAACAAACTGGCAAAGATACTGTGTTATTCCAAGTAGTAAATAATGTTAAATATGGGTGGTGTAAGAAATGTGTAACGTTATCTGACTATGCAGCTTCTCCTCACTTAGCAACGTACTCGTTTGCTGATGACTCAGACTTATGACGGGCTCTCTGACCAATATGCATACCTAAATAATGTATATTAAAGCCAATTTCCTCAATTCTGTTTATTACAATATACAGTACACTACTGTATGAACATTTAAAAATACAGTGGACCCCCGGTGTTCGTACTGCTCCAAACTCGAACAATTATGTAAGTGTATTTTTGTAAGTGCTTTTGTAAGTGTATTTTTGGGGGTCTAAAAGAACTAATCTAATTTATATTATTCCTTATAGGAACAAATTTGTTTGGTAGTGGCAATTGAACAGCATTCTGGAACGAATTAATTACGAACACCGGGGGTCCACTGTATACTAAAAATGGTATAAATGGTGCAAAGGTGACATTCAAGACTCTTCTCAAAAATCACCTACTCACCCTATACTAAATACTCATACTGTAACAAACTTTCAAACCCAATGTTATTTTACATAAGATAATCTCAGTTTTATATTGTCATCCTCCTTAACACTTGTTGCAATTTCATATCATATTGTCATTTAAAATAGTATAGTATCATCATTTTGTTAATTTGAAATAAAATATATAACTAGAAAAAACTCAATAAATTTCTCTAGTAATGTTATTTTACTAGTATAGCATCAACATATTGTAACTTGAAATAAAATATACAACTAGAAAAAACTCAACCAATTTCTCTAGTATTGTATTTTAATAGTATGTATAATCATATTGTAATTTGAAATAATGTATAACTAGAATAAACTCAATCAATTTCTCTAGTACTAAGTACTTATTCACTAAGTCTTTAGAATAAGCTGCCCATAATGCCATGGCATGCCAGTGGCTCTCCTTGCATTACAGTTTTATAATTGTAACTACCAATAACTATGTCTACCTGGAGAGAATTCCAGGGGTCAACGCCCCCACGGCCCGGTCTGTGACCAGGCCTCATGTTGGACCAGAGCCTGATCAACCAGGCTGTTACTGCTGGCCGCACGCAGTCCAACGTACGAACCACAGCCTGGCTGGTCAGGTACCGACTTTAGGTGCCTGTCCAGTGCCTGCTTGAAGACAGCCAGGGGTTTGTTGGTAATCCCCCTGATGTATGCTGGGAGGCAGTTGAACAATCTTGGGCTCCTGACACTTATTGTGTTGTCCCTCAACGTGCTAGTGGCACCCCTGCTCTTCATTGGGGGGGATGTTACATCGCCTGCCGAGTCTTTTGCTTTCGTAGGGAGTGATTTTTGTGTGCAAGTTTGGTACTAAGCCCTCGAGAATTTTCCATGTGTATATAATAATGTATCTCTCCCGCCTGCGTTCTAGAGAGTACAGGTTTAGGAACTTCAAGCGTTCCCAGTAGTTGAGGTGGTTTATCGCACTTATGCGTGCGGTGAAGGTTCTCTGCACATTTTCAAGGTCAGCAATTTCACCCGCCTTGAAAGGTGCAGTTAGTGTGCAGCAATATTCCAGCCTAGATAGAATAAGCGATCTGTAAAGTGTCAACATGGGCGCTTAGCATCCCTGGTTTTGAAGGTTCTCATTATCCATCCTGTCATTTTTCGAGCAGATGCAATTGCTACTTTGTTATGGTCCTTGAAGGTGAGATCCTCTGACATG
Organism: Cherax destructor; assembly: GCA_009830355.1. Taxonomy (NCBI): domain Eukaryota; kingdom Metazoa; phylum Arthropoda; class Malacostraca; order Decapoda; family Parastacidae; genus Cherax; species Cherax destructor. The sequence goes on along the minus strand of WNWK01033700.1, from coordinate 285 downwards.
ATCACTCCCAGGTCTTTGACATTAGTTTTTCGCTCTATTGTGTGGTTGGAATTAGTTTTGTACTCCGATGAGATTTTAATTTCCTCACGTTTTCCGTATCTGAGTAATTGAAATTTCTCATAATTGAACTTCATATTGTTTTCTGCAGCCCATTTAAAGATTTGGTTTATGTCTGCTTGAAGTCTTGCAGTGTCTTCAAAGGTGGACACTGTCATACAGATTCGGGTGTCATCTGCAAAGGAAGACACAGCACTGTGGCTTATATCCCTGTCAATGTCTGATATG
>WNWK01033699.1:0-20968 GCA_009830355.1 Cherax destructor | reverse complement strand
GACAAGTAAACCAAAAGGTCTTAAATCTGTCCTTTATGCATGAAAGATTTAAACCAATCAAATAATTGAATCAAGCGAGTTTTAAGGGTGAAAACAAATTGAAAATCTCATCAAATTAATACAAAGGTGAAATCTAATTAATATATCCCATCAAATTGATGTTTTTAAAAACCAATCGAGAGAAAAAAGGATAAAATACGTAAATCAACAAACATTATCAGATAAATGAGAATACGTTAAAGCAGGTTATTTGCATGAGGTTGTGTAGACAATTAAAAAATTGTTGATTAATGACCTAAACTGCCCTTTAAAAAACAGTGGTGTTGTGTGCCACTGAAGGAACGTAAAGATGGGTGGGGAACAATGCTGGCAGATGACACGGTAAGATGGGGGGGGGAAAATGCTGGCAGTATGACACTTTAAGATGGGGGGGGGAACAATGCTGCGTATGACACAGAAAGATGGGGGGGGGAACAATCGCGTAGGGCAGTAAGATGGGGGGGGAACAATGCTGGCAGTATGACACAGTAAGATGGGTGGGGGTGGGCGTATGCCCCTTGGGTGTTCCTGTCATGTTCCTGTCAAAAAACCGCCCGGTTATTTTATACAGTTCCTCATTTTTGTCAGTAGGGTATTTATATAGAACCGAAATTTTAACCTTTTTCCATACTTTTAAATGAATTTATTTTTTCTTCTATGAGGTAAATTATTTTACCTTCTCCTTTCATAAACAGTTGAGACAGACAATTTGAGTCTTCAAGAAGTATTAATTCTAAGAGTTAAAGGGGCTATGAAGCCAGTTATTCCAGTACCAAAACACACTCTCACCACGGGGCCAGGAGCTTGAATCGACCCCTGCAACCACAAAGGTAGTACACACACACACAAGGGGGGATATGATAACGACTTATAAAATACTGAAGGAATCGACAATGATGACAGACACAGGTGTTCCAGAGATGAGACACAGCAAAGGGGACACAGTTGGAAGTTGAAGACTCAAATGAATCACAGGGATGTTAGGAAAGTATTTCTTCAGTCACAGAGTTGTCAGGAAGTGGAATAGTCTGGGGAAGTGATGTAGTGGGGCAGGATCCATACATAGCTTTAAGAAGAGGTATGATAAAGCTCATGGAGTGGGAAGAGTGACCCAGAGCGTCCAGTGAAAGGCGGGCCAGGAGCTATGACTTACCCCTGCAACCATAACTAGGTGAGTACACACACACACACACACACACACACACACATACACACACACACACACACACACACATAACACACACACACACACACACATACACACACACCACGACAACCCCAATGCAACCAAAAACAACCCAAAACCCACACACCTCCCATTTGCCCCCAACCCCGCTCATCACCTCCACCCTCACAGCAAACCTCCAAGTTGCCCCCAGTTCCCCTCCCCTACCCCAACGTACTCCCAGACCACAGTTTTAGAAAAGAAGTTGAAAGTTTGGTATACGAATGGGAGGAATAACAAATAAATGTGAAGTGGCATGAAAGATCAAGGAGACGTCCCCAGACAACATAACACTCACATAAACGAAACTCACAAGGATGACAACAGACCAATCTTCCCTCCCGGATATCAGATCCTGAGGAAAGATAGAGGACAGGGGGACTAGGAGTACCACTGCCTTAAAAACCATGGGGATTTGAGGAAATTGAAGAAATGGACGGAATGGGAGAAAGGGATAATAGTACGAACAGTTCAGTCTGGGGGACCTAAGGTGGTAATTGCGGCAACCCACCACAGAACACACGAGGCCAAGAAAAATTGAAGAGAGCAATAGAGCAATGGTGGACCACTAGATGAGACTAGAAAGTCGGGTAGAGCAAAGTTATAGTTATGGGTGATTTCAATACATGGAGATTGACTGGAAAACGGGCCCCGTGGGGTCCCGGGCATGGAGAGGTAGATGATGGTGTGTTACTGGAGAACCTCATGCATCAACATGTTAGAAACACTTCCAGAGAAAGAGGTGATGATGAACCAGCAAAGGACCTCGTATTCACCGAGAAGCTTTGACTTTAGGACATCACTGAAATCCCTCTGAGCACGTGGTTTGATACATAGTAGAGTTAAATGGAAAGGGTAACAGGAGTAGGATGGGAAAAGCAAATCTACAAAAGGGAGGACTACACGGCCTCAGGCTTCCTCAAGGTTCAAAAGAGGGTGGTAGGAAAATCAGTAAAAAATGATGGATTACGTGACAACAAAATGTAAGGAGGCAGAGGAAAAGTTTATTCCCAAGGGCAACAGAAAATGGGAAGAAAAGAACCCTTGGTTAATCCAAAACGTTGGGGCAAAACTAAGTGCGCTAACAAATGGAAAAGGGTGAAACAAAGGACTCAGGAAAATAGAGATTAGTCGAAGAGTCAGAAATGAGTATGCACAGATAAGGAGGGGAGGGCGACAGTTCGAAAACGACATATTATCGAAAGTCAAGTCTGATAGAAGTTGTTGAATAGCCACATCAGAAGGAAAACAACAGTTAAGGACCAGGTAAACAGGTTGAGGAAGGAAGGTTGGGAGCTCACATGGAACAACCAAAGTATGTGAGTAGCTCAACATGAGATTTAAAAGTAGTTACAGTGGAGACAGAAAGGTCTCCGGGAAGTCAGAATAGAAGGGACACCAAGAGAAAAAACAAGTGCTGGATAAAATACACACAACCGAGGAGGAGGTGAAGAAGCTAAGTCAACGATCCTTAAAGGCGGTGGGACAAGATATAATCTCTCGATGGGTCATTAGAGAGGGACAAGAACCTGAGTGTGCCACAACAACAATCTTCAACAATCCATTGAAACTAGGCAACTACCTGAGGTATTTAAGACGTCAAATGTAGTCCCAGTTTTTAAGAAAGGAGACAGACACGAGACATTAAACTACAGACCAGTTATGACTGTATAGTATGCAAAGTAATGGAGAAGTTGGGAGGAGATTGGTGGAGCTTATTAACGACAACCAGCACGGTTTCAGGAAATGAAATCCTGTGTCACTAACCTACTGGGTTTTATGACAAGGTAAAGTACGACACTAAGAAGAGGTGGGTGATTGCATTTTTTTGACTGCAAGAAGGCCTTCGACACAGTTCCTCACTTAGATTAGTGCAAACGCTAGTGGGACAGGCACGCATAACAGGAAAGGTATTGCAATTGACTAGAAAATACCTGAAATGAGGCAACAACGAGTCATGGTACGTAACGAAAGGGTCAATGTGGACGCGCAGGGGGCTCTACGGGGTCGTCTTAGGACCATGCTGTTTTTATATATCTGTATAACATGATAGAAGGGATAGACTGGAAGTGTCCCTGTTTGCAAGATGATAAGTTAAATTAATGAGGAGTTGAGTCGGATGAGTATCAGGCAGGACTACAAAGGGACTGGACAGGCTGGCCGGTCCGCAACGCCCCGAATTTAACCCCGCCAGATGAAAAGTCGAAGACGGGGAGGGGCAAAGAAGACCGCGCAGGTATAGGCTAGGTAAAAGACTGAAAACCTACTGAAGGAAAAGAATCATGGGGTAGTATAATACGAAACACATCTCCTGTCCCACATCAGAATAACTGCAGCATAACGCGCCTGGCAATCCTAAGAATAGCGTTCCGATACCTCATGGAATCGTTCAAGACTCTTACACCATGTACGTCAGGCCCATTTTGGAGAATGCGGCAAGTTTGAAACCCACACCTGGTCGAGCAATCAAGAAATTAGAAAAGTGCAACGGTTTGAACAAGACTAGTCCCAGAATAAGGGAATGTCCTTCTAAGAAAAGTTAAGAGAAATCGGCCTGACGACACTGGAAGACTGTACGGTTAAGGGTGACATATAACGACATATAAAATATTGCAGGGAAATGACAAGGTGGAAGAGACAGGATGTTCCAGAGATGGGACACAGACACAGGGTCTTTGATGTTGAAGACCAGATGAGTCAAAGGGATGTTAGGAAGTATTTCTCCAGTCATAGAGCAGTAGGAAGTAGGCGGGGCAGTCAGGAATGACGTAGTGCGGTAGGAACCATACAACCTTTAAGTCGAGGTTTGATAAAGCTTATGGTGAAGCGAGGAAGACCTATTCGATTAATGAAAAGTGGGGCCAGGGCATGAATCCCCTGTAAACACAATTGGGAGTACACAACTCACACACATACCAAGAGGTATGTGAGGAGCCAACATGAGATTTAAAAAGTATTTACAGAGGAGACAGGAAGGACTCAAGGAATTCAGAATAGGGGGTATACCAACAAGTGCTGGATGAAATACACACAACCGAGGAGGAGGTGAAAAGTTGCTATGTAACTCGATACCCAAAAGGGGGGACCTGACAACATTTCTCCGTGGGTCCTTAGAGGGAGCAGAGATGTTGAGGTACCACTAACAAAAATCTTCAAACATCCTTGAAACTGGGCAACTACCGTGCGTGGAAGATGGCAAATGTATCCCAATTTTAAGAAAGGAGACAGACACGAGGCTTTAAAACCCAAAGACCGGCACTGACGTGTTAGTATGCAAAGTCTGGAGAAGATACAGGAGGAGAGTGGTGGAGCACCTAGAAAGACACAAGCTTATAAACGACAACCAGCACGGTTTCAGGGAAGGAAAATCCTGTGTCACAATCCTACTGGAGTTTTATGACAAGGTAACAGAAGAAGACACGAGAGAGAGGGGGGATAGACTGCGTTTTCTTGGACTGCGAAGGCGTTCGACACAGTTCCTCACAAGGAGTAATAAAAGCTAGAGGACAGGCACACGTATCCAGGGAAGGCACTGCAATGGATGAGAATATCTGACAGGGAGGCAACAACGAGTCATGGTACGTGACGAGGTGTCAAGTGGGCACCTTGACGAGTGGGATTCCACAAGGGTCAGTCCTAGGACCTGTCTTTTTGGTATATGTGAATGACATAACAAGGAAGACTCAAAGTGTCCCTGTTTGCAGATGATGTGAAGTTAATGAGAAGAATTAAATCAGTCGGGATCAGGCAGGACTACAAAGAGACTGGAGGTAAAGCCTGGTCCGAACTGGCTCCTTGTTTAACCCGTCAAATTAAGAGAAGATCGGGGAAGGGCAAAAAGACCCAGACAGAGTATATAAGGTGGCCAAAGACTAAACCTATAAAGGAAAAGATACACACACAACCCGCACATATAAAGAGGAGCTTACGACGACGTTTCGCCCGACTTGGACCATTTACAAAAATCACACTAACACACAGAGACAGAGGAAGGGTATTTATAAGGCAGACAGGGGAGGGTACAAGAGGTGGGGGAAAAGGGTAGTGGTAGTGGTAGTAGTAAAGGTAGTAGTAAAGGGTAGAGTAGACAGTTATGGAAGGGCACTCTATGAGGTAGCGGCCCGAAGGGGAGAGAGGGAAGAAAAGCGAAAAAGAAGGAAAATACAAGGCAAAAGAAAGAACAGAAAAGGAAAACCCAAGGAGAAAAAAAGGAGAAGGGGAAGATAAGACAGGGGGAAAGGGAAACAGGTTAAAGTCACGGGTGTTCGAAGTTTGGATTAAAATGTAATGAGAGAGGAAAGCATCAACAGAGACAAAGCCAGGGCTAAGATTCATGGAAAGTTCCCCTCCCCTACCTCCACAGATTTCCTGGTGTCTACTCTTTTTTTTCTGTCCTCTTCAGTACTTCGGAGAAACTGGCGATCTCTTTCTGAAGACTCAGGAGCACAAAAATAGTTTAGGCTTGCCGACACTAATAATCTCTTTTCTGTCATGTCAGAGATCACATCCCTTATTGGCTTCTGCTAAAACTGTCTACCCTACGCTTTCATAGTCCCCCGGTTGAATCCTCCCTATACACAACTTTCCCTGTTGAATTTTTAGCCCTGGCTTTGCTCTTTAGTTCCTCCTCATTACATTGTTAAATGCTCTAAACTTCAGAACACCGTGACTTAACCTGATTCCTTCCTGTCTTATCTTCCTTCTCCTTTTCTCTTGGGTTTTCCTTTCTTTCTGTTCTTTCTTTTGCTTGTATTTTCCTTCATTTTTCGCTTTTCTTCCCTCTCGTACCCCCTTGCGGGCCGCTAGCCTCATGCAGTGCTCCTTCCCATATGACTGTCTACTCTACTACCTTACTACTACCTTTACTACTACCACTACTACCACTACTCCTACATTTCCCCACTCTCTTGTACCCTCCCTGTCTGCCTGCCTATAAATACCCTTCCTCTGTCTCTGTGTGTTAGTGTGACTTTGTAAATGGTCCAAGTCAGCCGAAACGTCGTCGTAGCTCCTCTCTTTTATATGTGCGGGTTGTGTGTATTGTTCAGTCACGGTATTGTGCCTTTTTTTGTTATTGGGAAAAAGATCTTGGGGTGAGTATAATACCAGAGCACATCTCCTGAGGCACATTAATTAGATAACTGCTGCAGCATGGGCGTCTGCAAACCTAAGAATAGCGTTTTAATACCTCACTAAGGAATCATTCAAGACTCTGTACACCATACGTCAGGCCCATACTGGGTATGCGCACCAGGTTGGAACCCACACCTGGTCAAGCACGTCAAAATAGAAAGTGCAAAGGTTTTGCAACAAGACTAGTCCCGGAGCTAAGGGGTATGTCCTACGAGGAGAGGTTAGAAATCGACCTGACGACACTGGAGGACAGGAGAGAAAGGGGGACATGATAACAACAATAAGATATGAGAGGAATTGACAAGGTTGACAGAGACAGAATGTTCCAGAGATGGGACACAGCAACAAGGGGACACAGTTGGAAGTTAAAGACTCAGATGAATCACAGGGATGTTGGAAGTATTTCTTCAGTCACAGAGTGGTTGGGAAGTGGAATAGTTTAGGAAGCGATGTAGTGGAGGCAGGCTCAATACATAGCTTTAAGAAGAGGTATGACAAAGCTCATGAGAGAGAGTGACCAAGTAGCGGCCAGTGAAGAGGCGGGGCCAGGAGCTATGACTCGACCCTGCACAACAACTAGGTGAGTACAACTAGGTGAGTACACACACACACACACACACACACACTCTACAACTTCATGATATTCATTGTTAATTTCATAATTTCATCATACATTATGAATATTCCTTTTGGATAAATTAACCAAATTTATTTCAAGATAGACATTGTGTTGGATAATTTTGAAGAATCCGACTTCAAATTTAAGTCATGAAACTCATATAGAAAAAAACTTGAATTCTTTTCCTGTTACACAATTAAAAAACAAAAAGTCACAATATTCTGAGTGGAACAATACACAAATAACTCACTTATGACGACGTTTCGGTCCGACTTGGACCATTAAACACCTCTGTTACTATTCCACTACTTACTGCTACTAGTACTACTACTAAACTACTACTACTACTACTACTACTACTACTACTACTACTACTACTATTACTACTACTACTACAACTACTACTACTACTACTACCACTGCTACTTGCACCATACCTCATCCACTAATTTTCCATTATACTACTACCACTCTCGCCTTAGCCCCGCCCCCTCTCTTATATATATACTGGCTCACTTCCCTTTGCTCTTGTATGTGACTAGTTAATAGTTTAACTCTGACCGAAGCTTTTTATTCTCCTGTGAGCAGATTAGTTGTGTACTATAATGACTAACACAATCATTCACTTATAGATGAGGGAATAGATACTTAATATCAGGATAAATGTATTGAATACCTTATCTGTATCTCAGTTAAGTGGACACCCTTTATAAAGAACATTTTTCATATTTCGTATCTGACTTGTTAACAATAGTCAACACCATTACTTCCTTACTATACGGAAAAGTTGTCCCAGCCTTGGTAGGGAAGGAGGTGGCAAGGAAAAGAGCTGTTCGATCAACTAATGAATACAAAAATAGGGAAGTGTTTATCCAGGTAATGGGCGAGTTAGTTGGAAGAAAAGAGGCGACTGAGCACAGCAACAAGTACTCAACATGACTCAGCGTAATGACATGATTGCAAATAAACCATACCACGAGTGGGGTTAAACCCGATCAGAGAGTCTCAAAACTCCAGACCGTCGCGTTAGCCACTTATAGCAACAGTAAAAAATGAAGGTGTTGGGGCAGGATACAGAAAAAACCCAGTGGATGTTGGATGTGGCTTCAAAACGATTCAACGATTTAATAATGTTAGTTTTGGACCTTGAAAAAAAAAAGAGAAAATAATTAGTCAACCAATATACACAGAAAAAAGACAAAATTTATTCCATGAAACAGTAAAAAAAAAAAAAATAAAGATGAGGAACCGGACTCCTCTAGAAAACAAAAGTTAATGTTGGGTGAGGTGAGCAGTAGCAAACAAAGGTCAGTGGAGCGTAAGACAGTTAGCACTGATTGCATGGAGAAACTCCTTTCCAAATGACAAGTATATCTCCTCGTGCAATATCATTTCTTCTGAACCTTGTGAACTGAACCCAGAAAAAACAATGTTCTTCTCATTTCTGAACGTCTTAATATATTTGATGTGAATATATATATATATATATATATATATATATATATATATATATATATATATATATATATATATATATATATATATATATATGTATATATATCAGAAACCAGTCAGCAACAGCACATTGCCAGACAACTGGTAGCCCGTGACATCAGCAGCTGAGGACGGTTGGTATAACGTCACACCTTACCTCACCTCAGCTCAACTCCACCTCAGTTCCACTCCTCACCTCAGTTCCACTCCTCACCTCAGTTCCATTCCTCCCTCAACTCCACTTCCCTCAGTTCCCTCCTCACCTCAGCTCCCTTCCCAATTACATCAGAGCTACTTCCTCTGGCCCTATCTTCAGTCCCATTCACTTTCCAGTCTAATCCCTTTCACATAATACTCGATTCCAACTTATTTCCTTTCATTACATTCCTCTTGTCCCCTACTCCCACTCCACTCACCTTATCCTCACTCTGCTCCTGCTATATTTTTTTCACCACCCACTGTAATCCCTCTCACCTCCGCTCCCTCCCTCTCACTGTATTCCTTCTCAGCTTCACCTCCCTCCAATCTCTCCTACGTCTTAATCCACTTTATCTCGCTTCCCTCTCCACTTCCTCTTATCACCACTCCTCTTCCTCTCATCACACACTTCCTCCTCTCTAAACACATCAAGAAAAGCATCATGTCCAATTAATTAAGAGCAATGCGGATTTGTAGACCAAGTTTGTTCAGGAAAGTAATTTTCACCAAAGAGCAATAGTTGAAAAGCCTAGGCTAGTCAGACACCTTCCCCCAGGAAGGTTTATATGATGTCAGTCACAGCAATTTTCAGTTCAACTCCACCGACTTCCAGAGAAAATACAAAACAGAAATTAATCATCCCTTTCAACAGTGGCTTACCAGAGATAAGCAATCATTTACCCCCCTTCAGTTTCCCTTATCAGCATGAAGTGGTTGTAAAATAACAGCAACTGAAGGAAAACTTGGTGCACTTCAAATCCCTTTTCAAGACTCTGACCTTATCTATAGAAAAAGGTAATAATTTCCTTTGGGATTATTGAATTTGTAAGTTCTGCCAAACGCTACCTGTGTAAAAATCAAGTTTTCCCAGTCTAACGTTTTGGGGTTCTGGGGGTAGTCTGTGAGGGTTAAGCGCTGTAATGCGGCCACATTGCTACCTTTCGTCCCTACAGCCTTAATTGTAAGGCTGTTTTGGTTGAAAGGTTAAAACCATGTCTAGATGATAATTGCGTAGTTCTAGATAGGTTAAGAATGTAAATTAAGTAGCTTAGAATATTCGTGCCTTTAACTAGATCTACACAATTACACCTCAGGTGCCAAGTTGTGAGAGGATGAACATGTTTGACGACCAGCAGTCACACAAACTTACAGAGGGTGAGGGACGTGTCTCGTCTCACCTAAATAATTATAATCCGGGAGTATTATCGTGACTCATTTCGGTACTTCCCAGTGTTTCATTGAGATTTTCCAAATACCTGAAAAGCCCACTTTTGGGTGAAACTTTAGTACAAATCAAGGACATTGCTGCACTTGTGACTTTGTTACCAGAGCTCTACTTTGTTCCAACATCTTAAAAATCACAATCCTGGAATAAATTGATAAAGCTAAAATGTTGCGCAAATTGGAAGACACTCACAAGAGTGTCTTCTAACTGAAGACACTGTGCCTACGTAAAATAAAATCACTTCAAAATTTACATGGATTCCATAAGTACTTTCAAAATTCACCATTAATAAATTAATTTCTTTCTAACAGGATCCGTAGGACCAAGTTTCCATTACTATAAACTATAGATTTATTAAATATTTTATGCAAAGTGGTAATTGTGCTGTCATTATTTGTGATGAATTTCATTCTAATTCGTTGAAATAAACACATGCTGAGGTATCAGTTTTCATGAACTTACCTTTGTATTTCACCTTCTTATGTTTAGCTCATTACTAACACCTGCAGAAGTCTCCACCACTTCCTTACACCTACTACATCCCTTGTAATGATTTATTTTCTCCTTCAGGCGTGATCCAGGGCGCCAGTGAACTGCCCTCCACAATGGAGCAGTACCCTCGCTGCCCATCATCACCGGTGTGGTGGGCGGCATCCTGGTGGTGTTTATCGGATTATTGTGGTGATGGCGTGCGCGGGCGCCCGCGGAAGTGATCCAGGGGCGACTAAATCAAGACGTCTCCAGCCTTCATATCCTGAAGAAAGACGAGAGCAACAGTGGTAATCCTGACATGGATGAGAAGGACCCTGATGTTATACCGGACACAAGAGGTGACTCTCGCGTCAAAAGCGCCAGGAAATATTGTTCTCATTAGGGAGGTTTGAAGAGTTTGTGGTAGTGAAAGCGTTTTGTTCCCATGAATGATGTTTTCTTACCAAAGCAAGAAAAGGGAGAGAGAGTGGAGAGCGAAGTGGGGGAGAGAGTGAGGAGAGAGAGTGAGGGGAGAGTGAGGTGGGAGGTGAGAGTGGGGAGAGTGAGTGGGGAGAGAGTGAGTGGGAGAGAGTGAGGGGGGAGGAGTGAGTGAGGGGAGAGAGAGAGAGAGAGATAAAGAAGAGAGAGAGAGAGAGAGAGAGAGAGAGAGAGAGAGAGAGAGAGAGAAGAGAGAGAGAGAGAGAGAGAGAGAGAGAGAGGAACTCAAACATATCCCAATAGAGCTGGAGGAATTGAACACACATGTAGACAGAAAGAAAACCTTAAAAGAACTGAAAGGAAAATAATGACCATAAGAGAAGATGCATAGAACCAGATAACGAGATGGCAGTGAATCCCAGTGATTCAGTGAACAATACAAGAACATAATAATCAAGTAACCAAGTCATGCACCAAACCTTACTTAGAACTTCATCTAATCTAACTTTACCTAACCTTACCTTACCTAACCCAACAACCTTAGCTAACCTAACCTAACCTTAACTAACCTTACCTAAACTAACCTAATCTATCTATACCTAACCTAACTTAACTCACCTAACCCAACCTAACTAACCTGAGCTGCTTTGGGAATTAGTGTGGAGGTTACAATCATGGCTAGCTGCTGCAGTGTTTTAAAATGTGAGGTTGGAGTGTTGAAGGAAGAGGTCCTGCTTCTCCAGGAGGAATTTAGGAGGCTGAAGGTTCACCTCAATGGGTTTGGAAGTGAGGTGAGGTCCTGCTTCTCCAGGAGGATATTAGGAGGCTGAAGGTTCACCTCAATGGGTTTGGAAGTGAGAGTGAGGTGGCCGGAGTGGTGGAGGGGAATAGGGATACCAGCAGTGAGGGGCAGTCTGCCACTCCCTGCGAGGAGGGTGAGGAAGAAAAGGCTACCAGGAGTGAGGTCTCAAGTGGCGAGTAGCGAGTGGTTCCCAGTAATGGGAGGAGCATCAAAATAAGGAAAGTTAAAAGAGAAGATTTGAATGTAGGAAATCGCTTCTCTGTTCTTCAGGATGAGTGTACTTCAGTGGCCAGTGAAGGTAAAGGTACTACTTCCCCTGCTAATAGAGGTAAGCGAATTCTTGTGGTAGGTGACTCGCAGGTAAGATATATGGACCGTGCTTTCTGTAATAGGAATAAGGTGAGAGAGAGGGTGTGCTTCCCTGGAGCTGGTGTTGGTGACATAGTCAACAGGTTGGATAATATCATGTCAGGTAATGGGAACAAGCCCATTATTTGTCTCAGTGCTGGTGGAAATGATATTGGGAAGGGTAGGAGAGAAGAGCTGCTAGATAAGTACAGGTCAGCTATAGAGCTAATTAAGTCTAAGGGAGAGGTCCCAATTATATGTAGCATCTTGCCTAGAAGGGAAGTGGGAAATGAATGGTTGTCTAGGGCAATTGGTGTAAATTGCTGGCTAGACAGATACTGCAAGGAACTTGCAATCCCATTCATTGAAAACTGGGACAACTTTTATGGCAAACATGATATGTATGCAAGGGATGGGGTACATCTCTCTGGGACAGGGGTGGAAGAACTTGCCAACTCAATCGAGAGGGCCATTGCTGACATGCCTAGGATTTTAAACTGATAGAGGATAGAGGTATGGGTGTGTGTGGGAAACAGTCAGTTTGCAACACTAGTGCTGAAAACAGTAAGTGTATAAAATAAATTCATCATAAAGTTACAAATAAAGACAATGTATCAGGTCAGCAAACAAAGGGAAACAGCAGAGGGAAACAAGAGACTAGCTTCCTTCAAGTTTACTATACTAATAGCAGGAGTGTAAGAAATAAGATAGATGAGCTAAGATTAATTGCAAGTGAAGGAAACATAGATATTATTGGTATAACAGAGACCTGGATCAATCTGAAAGATAGAGAGTTGCCTTCTGAATGTCTGATAGGGTCAACAGGAAGGGTGGTGGAGTAGCGATGGATGTGAGAGACAATTTAAATTGTTGTGTTAGACAAGATATAAAATTAGAAGCGTCAGCCACTGAATCTGTTTGGTTACAGCTTCTTTAGGGCCGTGTAAAACTTATCTTGGGTGTGATTTACAGGCCCCCAAATCTTGATAGGGAGTGCAGTAAACTTCTATGGGATGAAATCGTAAAGCATCTACATATGAAAATGTTGTGCTAATGTGAGATTTCAACTTTAGACAGGAAATTTAGAGTCAAGTGACTTTCTTGATACGATTCAGGATTGTTTTTTGAAACAGTTGGTGACAGAACCAACTAGAGGAAATAACCTACTAGACTTGGTTCTTGCCAGCAGGGAATCGCTAATTCATAATCTTGAGGTTAATGATGAGCTTGAGAAAAGTGATCACAAATCACTCAGTTTTAATATATCATGGAATTACCCTAATAATGTAAATCAAGTATCTGTCCCTGACTTCCGCCTGGCTGATTTCATAGGACTGAAAAATTACCTGGGTGGGTTGAACTGGAATGACCTGACAGTGGGTCAGGTAGGTGGTGATTGCCAATATGACGTTTTCCAGAGAATAGTTCTACCTGCTCAGACAACTTATGTTTCTAATAGGGAAATCAGATCAAACAAAAATGATCTTAAATGGATGAACAATTGATTAAAACATCTCATTGGTCAAAAGAGAGGCATATATAGGCGAATCAAAGGAGGAGAGGGGCAATCAAGTAATCAATATATTCAGTTAAAGAGAGAAATAAAAAAGGGAATTAGAAAAGCAAAAAGAGACTATGAGGTTAACGTTGCAAGAGAATCGAAGACTAACACAAAAGAATTTTTTCAGGTATACAGAAGTAAGATTAGTGACAAGATAGGCCCACTCAAAAGTTACTCAGGTCAGCTCACCGTCAGTGATAAGGAAATGTGTAGAATTTTTAACAGGACGATAGTAAACCATGCACGATCAGAGTCACAAGTGACATGATCCTTAGACAAATAGATAAATTAACACCTAACAAATCCCCAGGCCCTGATGAACTGTATGCAAGGGTTTTAAGGAATGTAAAGAGGAGCTTAGCAAACCTATGGCTAATCTTTTCAACATATCACTGCAAACTGGCATGGTGCCAGAACAATAGACCAATAAGCCTAACCTCCATAGTGGGAAAATTTATGGAATCAATAAATGCCGAGGCAATTCGTAGCCATCTTAAAAAGCATAGATTGATCAACGAATCTCAGCACGGTTTAACAAAAGGGCGTTCCTGCCTTACAAATTTAATAACTTTTTTCACTAAGGTATTTGAGGAGGTAGATCATGGTAATGAATATGATATTGTGTATATGACTTCAGTAAGGCTTTTGATAGAGTCCCACATCAGAGACTATTGAGGAAAATTAAGGCACACGGAATAGGAGATTTGTTTTCCTGGATAGAGGCATGGTTGACAAATAGGCAGCAGAGAGTTTGCATAAATGGGGAGAAATCAGAGTGTGGAAGCGTCACAAGCGGTGTTCCACAGGGGTCAGTATTGGGCCCCTTGTTGTTCACAATCTACATAAACGACATAGATGAGGGAATAAATAGCGACATAAGCAAGTTTACGGATGACACCAAAATAGGCCTTCCAATTCATTAGAGCACTCCAGGAAGATTTGAATAGACTGATGCAGTGGTCGGAGAAGTGGCAGATGCAGTTTAATATAGATAAATGCAAAGTTCTAAATATTTGACAGGACAATAACCATGCTACATATAAACTAAATAATGTAGATCTTAATACTACTGATTGCGAAAAGGATTTAGGAGTTCTGGTTAGCAGTAATCTAAAACCAAGACAGAAGTTCATAAGTGTTCGCAATAAAGTGAACAGAATCCTTCATATCAAGAAGCATAAATAATAGGAGTTCTGGTTAGCAGTAATCTAAAACCAAGACAGAAGTTCATAAGTGTTCGCAATAAAGTGAACAGAATCCTTCATATCAAGAAGCATAAATAATAGGAGTCCTCAGGTTGTTCTTCAACTCTATATATCCTTGGTTAGGCCTCATCTAGATTATGCTGCACAGTTTTGGTCACCGTATTACAGAATGGATATAAATGCTCTGGAAAACGTACAAAGGAGGATGACTAAGTTGATCCCATGTATCAGAAATCTTCCCTATGAGGATAGACTGAGGGCCCTGAATCTGCACTCTCTAGAAAGGCGTAGAATTAGGGATGATATGATTGTGGTGTATAAATGTAAAACAGGAATAAATAAAGGGGATGTAAACAGCGTGCTAAAAATATCTAATATTGACAGGACTCGCAGCAATGGCTTTAAGTTGGATCAATTTAGATTCATGAAGGATATAGGAAAGCATTGGTTTGGTAATAGAGTTGTCGATGAGTGGAACAAACTCCCGAGTACAGTTAAAGAGGCTAAAACGTTGTGCAGTTTTAAAAATAGGCTAGATAAATATATGAGTGGGTGCGGGTGGGTGTGAATTGGTCCTGACTAGCTTGTGCTACTAGGTCAGATGCCGTGCTTCTTCTTTAAGTGAATGTAACCTGACCTGGCTGGGTCGGGGCATTGGCTTAAGCCGGTGGGAGACTTGGACGCGCCTCGCATGGGTCAGTAGGCCTGCTGCAGTGTTCCTTCTTTCTTATGTTTTTATGTTCGTAACTTAACCTAACCTTACATAACCCAACCTAACCTAACCTTAGCTAACCTAACCTTACATAACCCAACCTAACCTAACCTTAGCTAACCTAACATTATCCAATATAAACTAACCTAACCTAAACTAACCTATCTTACCAAACCAAATTTATTTTTGAATAATTTTGATAAATATAATTTGCATTGAAACATAAAAAATCTAACAGTTATAGAAGTGCAACACTAACACCCCTCCTTCAGAGTACAGGCACTGTACGTTCCACCTCCGGGACTCAATTCCGGCCTGCCGGTTTCCCCTGAACCCCTTCATAAATGTTACCTTGCTCACACTCCAAAAGCACGTCAAGTCCTAAAACCATGTTTCCACCTACGTATCAAACACACTCACGCATGCTTGCTGGAAGTCCATGCCCCTCGCACACAAAACTTCCTTTACCTCCGGTGTCCACAGTGGTAAAGTACTGTGGACACTGATACAGAGCTTGCACGTAGAGACAATGTTTGTAAATAATTTCGCCTGTTTGTGGGTGTGTGTATTTGCTTATTTGTGGCTGCAGGGGTCGACTCATAGCTCCTGGTCCTGTCTCTTCACTGCTCGCTGTGGCACTCTCCCTACTCCATGAGCTTTATCAAACCTCGTCTTAAAACTATGTATGGCTCCTGCCTCCACTATGTCACTTTCCAGACAATTCCACTTCCTGAGAACTCTGTGACTGAAGAAATACTTCCTAACATCCCTTTGACTTATCTGAGTCTTCAACTTCCGTTTTTGACCTCTTGTTTCTGTGTCCCATCTCTGGAACATCCTATCTATGTCCACCTTGTCAATTCCTCACAGTATTTTATATGTCGTTATTACGTCTCTCTAACCCTCCTGTCCCCAGTGTCGTCAGGCGGATTTCCCTTAATCTTTCTTCGTAGGACATTCGACTTAGCTCTGGAACTAGCCTTGTTGCAAACTTTTGCACCTTCTCTAATTTCTTGACTTGCTGAACCAGATGTGGGTTCCAAAATGGTGCTGCATACTCTAGTATGGCCCTGACGTACACGGTGTACAGTGTGTGGAACGATTCCTTACTGAGGTATCGGAACGCTATTCTTAGGTTTGCGAGTCGCCCATATGCTGCAGCAGTTATCTGGTTGATGTGCACCTCAGATGTTCTCGGTATTATACTTACCCCAAGATCCTTTTTTTTGAGTGAAGTTTGCAGTCTTTGGGCACCTTGCCAATACTCTGTCTACGGTTTTCTTTGCCTTTCCCCGATCTTAATGACTTTGCATTTGGTGTGGATTAAATTCGAGGAGCCAGTTGTGGACCAGGCTTGCAGCCTGTCCAGGTCTCTTTGTAGTCCTGCCTGATCCTCATCCGATTTAATTATCTTCATTAACTTAAATCCTCTCAAACAAGACACTTCTGAGTCTATCACTTCGTCATTTAATTCACAAATACCAAAAATAGCACTGGTCCTAGGACTGACACTGCTGTGGAACCCGCTCGTCACAGGCGCCCACTCTGAGACCTCGTCACGTACCATGACTCGTTGTTGTATTCCTGTCAGTTATTCTCTGATCCATTGCAATGCCTTTCCTTTTATACGTGTCTGATCCTCTAGCTTTTGCACTAACGTCTTGTGAGGAACTGAGTCGAAGGCCTTCTTGCAGTCCAAGAAAATGCAATCTATCCACCCCTCTCTCGTGTCTTACTTCCGTTAAGTTGTCATAAAGTCTAGTAGGTTTGTCACACAGGATTTCCTTTCCCTGAATCCGTGGTCTTTGTCGTTTATAAGCTTGTTCCTTTCTAGATGCTCCACCACTCTTCTCATAATCTTCTCCATGATTCTGCATACTATACATGTCAGTGACACTGGTCTGTAGTTTAATGCCTCGTGCCTGTCTCCTTTCTTAAAAGCTAGGACTACATTTGCCACCTTCCATACCTCAAGTTGTTGCCCAGTTTCAATGGATGTGTTGAAGATTTTTGACAGTGGCACACACAGTATCTCTGCTCCCTCTCTAAGGACCCAAGGAGAGATGTTGTCCAGTCCCACCGCGTTTGAGGTATTAAGTTCACATAGCAGCTTTTTGACCTCCTCCTCGTTTGTGTGTATTTCATCTAGGCCTTGTTAGTGTAACCCCTATTCTGATACCCAGAGTCCTTCCTGTTTCCTGTGAATCCTTCTTTAAATCTGATGATGAGCGCCTCACATACTTATTGGTCATTTCTTGTGAACCCCCCACCTTCCTTCCTCAGCCTGTTTACCTCGTCGTTGACTCATGTTTTCCTCCTGATGTGGCTATACAACGCTTCGGGTCAGAGATGGCTTTCGATGCTATGTCGTTTTCTTATGCCGCTGGGCCTCCCTCCTTATCTGTGCATATTCGTTTCTGGCTCTTCGAGTAATCTCTTTATTTTCCTGGGTCCTTTGTCTTCTGTACTTTTTCCATTCTTTAGCACACTTAGTTTTTGCCTCCCTACACTTTTGTGTGAACCATGGGCTCGTTCTGGTCTTTCCATTATTTCTGTTGCCCTTGGGAACAAACCTCTCTCTCTGCCTCCTTGCATTTTGTTGCCACATAGTCCATCATTTTGTTTACTGATTTTCCTGCCAATTTTCTTTCACACTGAACCTCCTGCAGGATGTCCCTCACGCT
Organism: Cherax destructor; assembly: GCA_009830355.1. NCBI lineage: Eukaryota > Metazoa > Arthropoda > Malacostraca > Decapoda > Parastacidae > Cherax > Cherax destructor. The sequence goes on along the minus strand of WNWK01033699.1, from coordinate 2,814 downwards.
TGTGTAGTCCCCCTTTTGTAGTTTGGCTTTTCACATCATACTCCTGTTACCCTCTCCATTTGTAAGTCTACTATGTATTCAAAGCTCAGAACAACGTGAAAACTAACTTCAATTGGCCTTTCGTATGTGATGTTCTTGATGTCTGAACTACTCAAGGTGAATGAGAGGTCCATTTATTCTGATTTAAATTCACCTCTCTCTCTCTGGTAGTGTCCCTAACATGTTGATACATGAGGTTCTCCAGTACCACATCCATCATCTAACTCTCCATGTTTCGAGACCCCCATGTGGCTCCAGGTTTTAAAAGTCAGTCTCCTTGTGATTGAAATTACCCATAACTAGTAACTTCGCTCTACCCATGTGAGCTTTTCTAACCACCTCGGCTAGTGTGTCCACCATTGCTCGGTTGCTCTCTTCATATTCTTCTCTTGGCCTCTGCAGTTCTGTGGTGGGTTGTACATCACTGATATTAATGCCTTAGAGCCCGCAGACTGAATTGGCCCTTCTATGTAGTCCCTTTCGCTCATTCTTTCCATTCATTCCATTTCTTCAAATCCCCATTGGTTTTTAATGATCAGCGCAACTCCTCCTCCCCTCTGATTCCTCTATCTTTCCTCAGGATCTGATATCCGGGTGGACAGAGTGCATCTGTTATCATCCAAATGAGTTTCGTTTCTGTGAGTGCTATATCTGGGGACGTCTCCTTGATTCTTTCATGCCACTCCTCACATTTATTTGTTATTCCTTCCATTCGTATCCAAACCTTCAACTTCTTTTCTAAAACTGTGGTTATGTTGGGGTTGGGGAAGGGGGAGGCCTAACGAGGAACTATGGTGGGTTGCTGTGAAGGTGGAGTTTGTGTTAAAGGGGTGGGGGCAGTGGATAGCGTATGGGTTGTATGTTAGATTGTTTGGGTGCATTGAGGTTGTCGGGGTTGAAGGCCTTCTGTAGGTGTGTACTCACCTATTTGTACTCACCTATTGTGGTTGCAGTGGTCGAGTCATAGCTCCTGGCCCCGCCTCTTCACTGATTGCTACTAGGTCATCTCTCCCTGCTCCATGAGCTTTATCAAACCTCGTCTTAAAACTATGTATAGTTCCTACCTCCACTACGTCGCTTTCTAGGCTATTCCACTTCCTGACAACTCTATGACTGAAGAAATACTTCCTAACATCCCTTTGACTCATAGGAGTCTTCAACTTCCAATTGTGACCCCTTGTTTCTGTGTCCCCTCTTTGGAACATCTTGTCTCTGTCCACCTTATCTATTCCTCGCAGTATTTTATATATCGTTATCATGTCTCCCCTAACCCTCCTGTCCTCAGTGTCGTCAGGCCGATTTCCCTTAACCTTTCTTCGTAGGACAATCCCCTTAGCTCTGGGACTAGTCTTGTTGCAAACCTTTGCACTTTCTCTAATTTGTTGACGTGCTTGACCAGGTGTGGGTTCCAAACTCGTGCTGCATACGCCAGTATGGGCCTGACGTATATGGTGTACAGTGTCTTGAATATTCTTAGTGAGGTATTGGAACGCTATTCTTAGGTTTTTCCAGCCGCCCGTATGTGTGTGTGTGTGTGTGTGTGTGTGTGTGTGTGTGTGTGTGTGTGTGAATGAACAGAGGAATGGATGGGGAATAGAAGTGGGTTTTGTTTTTGGAATAGAAATGAGGTTTTGTTTTTTAAGATATAGCCATGATGGGTTTACTAAGATAACTTTTCTACCTTCACATCTGTGACTGGCAGTACCAATTCATACGGGCTCAGTGTCACCTCGCACACCACTACAGTTTCCCATACATATAATTCTTATAATCTTCAAAGCTTCATAGTCGATAAACTCAAGTCATGTTGTTTTAAATGGCTGTCAAAGAATGAACATCCCGAACTTTAAATTTTAAAAAGTGCCCCTCCAGTGTAAACTTTTATCTCTATTTTATGTTTGTTGATATATCTGGGCCTCCATTTTCAATTATCAATAGAATTTGATGCTTCGTTAAGTTTTTTCAAGTGAGGAGCCTTACACTGTCCTGTGGGTCTACTAGAATCTTGAACAAATATAACTTTGCACCTTAGTTATTTACTGAGTTTGTGTCTCCGTTGTGAATTTGTGCAGATATGATATTTGTTTTGATTTGTACTATTTATGTTGCCACTTTGTGAACTGTTCACATGTGATGCCCTTCGTGAGTCTTTAATGAATGCGATGCCCAATGTGTTTTTACCATATACTACTATGTTGCCTGAAATGTTAGTTTTAAACAAATAGGATTGCTCCACTGAAAGATATTTAATAATCACTCTGCCTTTATTGTGGTCAGTGATAAATATGTTTAAAAACATTATTTGTCTGAATTATTAGTTTTTTTAAAAAATTAGTTCCTCTGTTATTATTCTTTAAAAAATATGACCCAGTGTAATTTTCATAATTACAAGCGTTCATTGTGATATGTTCACCTATTAAAACCATACTGTCATTGTAAATCTCTAACAGTTAAGACTTGCCTCTAATGCTAAATTTTAAGCATTCAGAAATTTAACGTAAATTGTGTTTTTAACAAATATTATTCCGTACAGATTTTCTTAAACAAATATAATTCGTACATTTTACTTTTTTGGCTAATACACTCCCCCACTGTGACTTTAATACCGATCAAGTATATTCTTCCATTTATCGTACAAGGATGGTTGGGAGGGTGGCCAATGCTCCCCGTGATGAAACAAAGAGAGGAAAAGAGTGGAAGCTCGCAGACACCTCCCCTCTGACGCACTCTGTCCCATACACTTAGGTAGGAGAAATAACAATTTATCATCATCCT
>WNWK01033698.1:0-20969 GCA_009830355.1 Cherax destructor | reverse complement strand
GCCAATTTTTTTTAGGGAAACTTTTCCCTCCGGGAGCTTTCTGCCGTTACAAGGATAATGGACAAGTGGATAATACCCCCGGAGGTGAAAACAGGGGGTATATAGTGAATTTTAAGAGAGATAATAAAAAGGGAAAACAATCAAATGAAATGAGTAAGGTGATAAAACAAAACTGGGTAGTATAACAAAGGTTGACAAAATTTCCTTGAGGTTTAAATAGAAGGCCGAAGGTTCCCCTTTCATTCGCTGCTTTTGTTTTGTTTAATTGTGTTAGAAACAGAGATAAGTGCTGATTCAAGGCATTTGCGTCTACGGAAATTAGTTTCTTTGATTACTAGTCGGGCGTCTTTGAATTTCATGAGATGATTGTTGGAATTTCGGTGTTGTACGCAGGCGTTGTTCAGGTTATCGTTTCTGCATGCATTAATGTGTTCATTGATGCGTGTATCGAGGTTTCTTGCTGTTTCTCCTACATAAATTCTGTCGCAGCCTCCACAGGGTATAGTGTAGACCCCTGCGTTGACTGGTTCATGGTGCTTGGATTTAGTCCTGGTTAGATCCTTAATAGAAGTACTGGAAGCAATGGCGACTCTAGTGTTAACTTGTGCAAATAGTTTAGAAATGTTGGATGCAACCTGGCTGTTGGGAAGAATTATAACTTTGAACATAAGAAAGGAGGAACACTGCAGCAGGCCTGTTGGCCCATACTAGGCAGGTCCTTCACAATCCGTCCCACTAACAGAACACTTGCTCAACCCAATTTTCAATGCTACCCAAGAAATAAGCTTTGACATAAGAACATAAGAACATAAGAACATAAGACAATTCCATTCACTCATGTGCGAGTCCCACTCAAATCCAACCCCTCTCACTCATGAATTATCAACCTAAATTTGAAACTAAGGTCCTAGCTTCAATAACCCTACTAGGTAGACTGTTCCACTCATCAACTACCCTATTTCCAAACCAATACTTTCCTATATCCTTTCTAAATCTAAACAAAATCTAAATAAATAAGGTCTTGAGGATATCTCTCCAAGAGAGAACCCGCAATAATGGATTCAAGTTAGATAAGTTTAGATTTAGAAAGGATATAGGAAAGTATTGGTTTGGAAATAGGTAGTTGATGAGTGGAACAGTCTGCCTAGTAGGGTTATTGAAGCTAGGACCTGGGTAGTTTCAAATTTAGGTTGGATAAATTCATGAGTGAGAGGGGTTGATTTGAGTGGGACTCAGCATGAGTGGTAGAATTGTCAAAGCTTATTTCTTGGGTAGCATTGAAAATTGGGTTGAGCAAATATTCTGTTAGTGGGACGGATTGTGAAGGACCTGCCTAGTATGGGCCAACAGGCCTGCTGCAGTGTTCCTCCTTTCTTATGTTCTTATGTTCTTATCTAACTTGAATCCATTATTGCGGGTTCTCTCTTGGAGAGATATCCTCAAGACCTTATTTATATCCCCTTTGTTAATACCCATTTTCCACTTGTATACCTCGATCATGTCTCCCCTCATTCTACGTCTTACAAGTGAATGTAATTTAAGGGTCTTCAATCTTTCTTCGTAAGGAAGATTTCTAATGCTATGTATTAATTTAGTCATTCTACGCTGAATGTTTTCTAACGAATTTATGTCCATTATGTAATATGGAGACCAAAACTGAGCTGCGTAATCTAGGTGAGGCCTTACTAATGATGTATAAAGCTGTAATATAACCTCTGGACTTCTGTTGCTAACACTTCTTGATATAAATCCCAGTAATCTATTTGCCTTATTACGTACGCTTAGGCATTGCTGTCTTGGTTTAAGGTTGCTGCTTACCATCACCCCCAAGTCCTTCTCGCAATCTGTATGGCTAAGTTCTACGTTATTTAACTTATAAGTGCTTGGGTTATGGACACTCCCGAGCTTCAGAACCTTGCATTTATCTACATTGAACTGCATCTGCCACTTTTCTGACCACGAATTAAGTTTGTCTAAATCTTCCTGAAGTTCTATGACATCTATGTTTGAATCAATTATCCTATCTATCTTCATGTCGGTAAATTAGACACATATCGTGTGTCAGTGAAGACGTGTCTTGTGTGCTCTCTGTCAATCTGAAGATGTCCTCTCTTGAGCTACTCTACCAGCAGCTGAAGGAAGAACTGAGGGTAGCTAAGCTTGAGATACAGCGACTGACTGAGGAAAACAAGAGGATTCGTAGTAATCCTCCTGTTGAGAATCCTCAAGCCAGGAAAGGAACCTGGACAGTGGCTAAAACGCATGGGACAAAGTTAAGGCTCAAGAGGACGGGTGGAGAGATAGAAACAACGAAGACCCAGGAGAATGTTGTGGAAACATCGAACCCATTCTCCGTGCTACCCGATGAATGTGAGTCGACTTCTGGGAGCGTCACGACGAAAGACACAAAGGAAGGTAAAAACATTGTTGTTGTTGGGGACAGTCAGGTTAGGTACATGGATAGGGCTTTCTGTTTGATTGATAGGAGTAGGAGACAGAGGGTTTGCTTTCCTGGGGCTGGGATGGAGGATATTGTTAGCCGTCTGGACGACATCATGAGAGGTAATGGGAGCAATCCTATTATCTGTCTCAGTGCTGGAGGCAACGATGTTGGCAGACGTAGGAGTGAGGACCTGACTAGCAGGTTTAGGTCAGCAATAGACATAATTAGGAAGAAGGGTGGGAACCCTGTCATATGTGGTATTTTGCCAAGGCGAGGAGTTGGAAATGAATGGCTGTCCAGGGCAATTGGTGTCAATTGCTGGCTGGACAAATACTGTAAGGAAAATTCAGTAACATTCATTGACAACTGGGACCTCTTCTATGGCAGAAATGACATGTATGCCAGGGATGGGGTTCACTTATCCAGGTCTGGGGTGGGGGCACTGGCAACTGCAGTGGAGGGAGCTGTTAGGGCTTTAAACTAGAAATAGTTAGTGGTATGGGTTTTTGGGGGAAAACAGAGAAGTCCCAGTGTAGCTTATATACTGTAGAGTATATAAGCTTCCTCTGCTCATATGCTGTTATTCTATTCAAGATTGATGGACTGACAACATCGACTCAAGATTGAGGGACTGACAACCTCACACTCCTCCTGTTCTTCACGATTCTCCTTTGTATGGACTGATGAAGCCACTGTGTGGCGAAACGTTTCCTCAATAAAGATACCCAAGTGTTGCATATGTGTCTAATTTACCAACTCGTCGGTTCTCTGAACCATTCATTCATATCTTCGTGTCGTCGGCGAATTTGCTCATATCACTAGTAATTCCCTCGTCAAGGTCATTGATATATATTATAAATAACAATGGGCCTAAGACTGATCCCTGTGGAACACCACTTGTTACAAGTCCCCATTCGGATTTAACCCCATTTATGCACACTCTCTGCTTCCTATTGGTGAGCCATGACTCGATCCATGACAGCACTTTTCCCCCAATGCCATGAGCTGCCACTTTCTTTAACAGTCTCTGGTGCAGTACTCTATCAAAAGCCTCCTTTCTTATGTTCTTATGTTCTTACTAAAGTCTAAATAAACAATATCGAATTCTTTATCGTGATCAACAGCCTCAAAAGCTTTACTGAAGAAGGTTAATAAATTAGATAGGCAGGAACTATAACGACGATTTATTTGGCGTTTTGGAGGCGTGGTTGAAATGATAAGGCTTCGGAGGCTTCTTACTTTATTTGTAATAAAGGTGCGAGTACACAGGCTGCGTGTCTGTGGCCATGGCCAAGGATGTAGACAGCCTGACTGTCTGCATAGACAGTCCATGCTGTCTGCCAGCTGAGTTCATATTTCGTGCTATGCTAGTTTCCATAGTATTCCGCCAGAGGGCAAGCCTGGTAGGCGTACCCACGTCTACCAGACCAGCCCTGGCCCACTCTCTCTTGGCGCCTAAACTTCAGTCAGTCAACAGGCCTAACTCGTCTCCCTCTCGCAAGGCATGGCTCTTGGCCATGGCCACAGACACGCAGCCTGTGTACTCGCACCTTTATTACAAATAAAGTAAGAAGCCTCCGAAGCCTTATCATTTCAGCCTTCGGCCCCTCGTGAATCCATGCTGAGTATCATTAATCAAATTATGGTTATCTAGATGGCTTCTAATAATATCAGCTATAATTGACTCTAGTAATTTGCCTACAATTGAGGTCAGGCTTATTGGGCGGTAATTTGACGGTAGAGACTTGTCCCCTGCTTTAAAAATAGTAATTACATTAGTCATCTTCCACATATCAGACACTACACCTGTTTGAAGAGATAAATTAAAAATGTTAGATATTGGTTCACAGAGTTCCATTTTGCATTCCTTAAGAACCCTTGCAAAAAGCTTATCAGGACCCGGCGATTTATTTTGTTTCAGTCGGTCTAGTTGTCTCATAACCATTTCGCTAGTGACTGTGATATTACATAATTTATCTTCTTCTAGCAACTTTAATTTCATAGTCCCGTTTAGCTTTTCTTATTCCCTTTTTAACGTCCCTCTTAATGTCAGTATACTGATTTATAAGATGACCCTCACCTCTTTTTATGCGCCTATAAATTCCTTTCTTCTGCCCTAAAATATATTTGAGCCTATTATTCATCCATTTTGGGTCATTTCTACTTGATCTAATTTCTTTATACGGGATAAATGTTCTTTGGGCAGCCTGTATAGTGTTAAGAAAACTGTCATATTGATACCTCTCTTCATTACCCCAGTCCACAGTTGATAAGTGTTCTCTAAGTCCATTATAATCTGCTAAGCGAAAATCTGGGACCGTTACTGAATTATCCCTACTATCATACATCCATTCAATGCTAAAGGTGATTGACTTGTGGTCGCTTGAGCCGAGTTCCTCTGTAATTTCTAAATTATTAACAAGGGTTTCCTTGCTTGCCAGAACCAAGTCAAGTAGGTTATTTCCCCTTGTAGGTTCTGTTACAAACTGCTTCAAAAAGCAATCCTGAACTACTTCTAAGAAGTCGTTAGATTCTAAATTCCCTGTCAAGAAATTCCAATCAATTTGACTAAAGTTAAAGTCCCCTAGAATTACTACGTTATCGTGCCTTGTGGCCTTAACAATTTCCTCCCAAAGTAGTCTCCCTTGTTCCCTATCTAAGTTAGGATGACGGTAAATCACGCCTAAAATCAATTTTTCACACCCCTCTGAAAATTCTATCCAGACAGACTCTGTATGTGTTATTTCAGACTTTATACCCGATTTTATGCAACAATTTAAATGATCACGGACATAGAGTGCCACCCCACCCCCCTTCCTGATACTTCTGTCTACTTGGAACAATTTAAAACCCTGAATGTGACATTCGGCAGGCAAGTCCCGATTTTTCATATTAAACCATGTCTCAGTTATTGCAAAAACATCAATATTACCCGTACTTGCAACTAATCTCAACTCGTCCATCTTATTCCTAGCACTACCACTATTGGTGTAATATATATTTAAAGACCCTCCTTTCTCTTTACCCTTCCTGCTCATCTCTGTTTTTCCACTATACCTATTACTGTCCTTGTCATCTAGTGTCACTAGCTTTCCACTATCCACCTTTTTCTGCCTATTACTAGTTCTCCTAGAACTTATAATATTACTACACTGGGACTTCTCTGTTTTCCCCCCAAAACCCATACCACTAACTATTTCTAGTTTAAAGCCCTAACAGCTCCCTCTACTGCAGTTGCCAGTGCCCCCACCCCAGACCTGGATAAGTGAACCCCATCCCTGGCATACATGTCATTTCTGCCATAGAAGAGGTCCCAGTTGTCAATGAATGTTACTGAATTTTCCTTACAGTATTTGTCCAGCCAGCAATTGACACCAATTGCCCTGGACAGCCATTCATTTCCAACTCCTCTCCTTGGCAAAATACCACATATGACAGGGTTCCCACCCTTCTTCCTAATTATGTCTATTGCTGACCTAAACCTGCTAGTCAGGTCCTCACTCCTACGTCTGCCAACATCGTTGCCTCCAGCACTGAGACAGATAATAGGATTGCTCCCATTACCTCTCATGATGTCGTCCAGACGGCTAACAATATCCTCCATCCCAGCCCCGGGAAAGCAAACCCTCTGTCTCCTACTCCTATCAATCAAACAGAAAGCCCTATCCATGTACCTAACCTGGCTGTCCCCAACAGTGGGGACGCGTGGAGAATTAATGATCTGAAGAGCTCTTTTCTTGCAATCTTTGATGAAAAAGGAAGGAAAATGTAAATCAGTGAAGGTTTGGTGAATGTATGTACATTCCTCGTCAAGAAACTCAGGACTACAAATTCGGTAAGCTCTTAGGAAGAATCCGATGATGATGCCTCTTTTGGTCTTAGTATCTTGACTGGAATAGAAGTGTGTGAGATCATTTTTATTTGTAGGTTTCCGGTAAACTTGAAATCTTAGGTTGTTATCTACTTTGTGGATGAGGACGTCTAGAAAGGGTACCATGTCATTGGACTCTTCTTCTAGTGTAAACTGGATCGCCGGTTCAACTGCGTTGAGCCTTGCCTGAAGATTCCGTACATCAAAACGTTTGGGAGTTATTACGAGGACGTCGTCTACGTAACGTAACCAAGTGACGCTTGAGGGTATGATGTTGGCGAAGTGTTCAGCCTCTAGGTGTTCCATGTACAAGTTAGCTAAGACGGCACTGATGGGGGACCCCATTCCCATGCCGTATGTTTGTTTGTAGAGCCTGTTATTGAAAGAAAAACAGTTGAAATTAACAGAGTTCAATAAGGTCAACAAAATCTCCGGGAGGTAGAGGAAGGTTAAGGTCCTGATTGACTTTACGTCGTAGAACCTCGATGGCTTGTGTGGTAGGTACTTTAGTGAAGAGGGAAGTCACGTCCAAACTGCTTAGTTTCTTGTTTCGGATGGAGAGATTTCGGATGCGGTTGAGAAGGTCGCCTGAATGTTTAAGATGAGCGGGGCTGATGGTCCCCAGAAGGCAGGAAAGATGTTTGGCAAGAACTCCGGCTAGTGGTGCACTGCCTATACCTGATGTGATTGGTCTGAGAGGAATATTATGCTTATGGGTCTTGGGTAAGCAATACATGTGTGCTGGTTTAGGGTTGCTGGGTATCAAGTACAGAAGTTTCTTTCCTTCACTGGTGCGTTTCAGTATTTGTCTGGTTTTATATAGGAAATCTTTAGTGAGTATTTCACCTCACTTTGAGAGTATATAATAGCCCACTGTGTCCATGTATCGTTTGTAACGGCTTGAGAAAGCTCCTGGAGAGCGAAACGTTGTCACAATAAAATGTCACATTAGTTGCATTTGTGTCCTTTTACTTAACATCAGAAATCTTTCCTATGAGGATAGACTGAGGGCCTTGAATCTGCACTCTCTAGAAAGGCGTAGAATTAGGGGGGATTTGATTGAGGTGTATAAATGGAAAACAGGAATAAATAAAGGGGATGTAAATAGCGTGCTGAAAATATCCAGCCAAGACAGGACTCACAGCAATGGTTTCAAGTTGGAAAAGTTCAGATTCAGGAAGGATATAGGAAAGCACTGGATGGTAATAGAGTTGTGGATGAGTGGAACAAACTCCCGAGTACCGTCATAGGGGCTGGGACGTTGTGTAGTTTTAAAAATAGGTTAGATAAATGGAACAGTCTGCCTAGTAGGGTTATTGAAGCAAGGACCTTGGGTAGTTTCAAATTTAGGTTGGATAAATTCATGAGTGAGAGGGGTTGGATTTGAGTGGGAATTGCACATGAGTAAATAGAAGATTGAAGATTGGGTTGAACAAATATTCTGTTAGTGGGATGGAATGTGACGGACCTCCCTAGTATGAGCCAACAGGCCTGCTGCAGTGTTCCTCCTTTCTTATGTTCTTATAAATACATGAGTGGGTGTGGGTGAGTGTGAGTTGGACCTGACTAGCTTGTGCTACTAGGTCAGACGACGAACTAATTTCTTAAGTGGAAGTGACCTGACCTGGCTGGGTCGGGGCATTGACTTAAGCCGGATGGAGACTTGAACCTGCCTCGCATGGGCAAGTAGACCTGCTGCAGTGTTCCTTCTTTCTTATGTTCTTAACACAGAAGAACAGTATAGTAACACAGAAGAACAGTACATAGGCACAGAAGAACAGTACATAAACACAGAAGAACAGTACATAGGCACAGAAGAACAGTACATAAACACAGAAGAACAGTACAGTGACAGAAGAAAAGTACAGTAAAACAGAAGAGCAATAAGTGAAACAGAAGAACAGTAAGGTAGAGGTGGCGGAGTTTATGCAGTATAGTTGTTTCAATGTTAATAGTGAGTGCATTAATGTTGTTCTTCGTTACACTAATGTTCGTATTTTTATTAATGTTAACTCCAGTGAATGAACACAAATAAGAACACTACCTATCAGGGAGGCTGGTGTGGGAATACCACCACTGTGGTTACTGTCAGGGAGGCTGGTGTGGGAATACCACCACTGTGGTTACTGTCAGGGAGGCTGGTGTGGGAATACCACCACTGTGGTTACTGTCAGGGAGGCTGGTGTGGGAATACCACCACCGTGGTTACTGTCAGGGAGGCTGGTGTGGGAATACCACCACTGTGGTTACTGTCAGGGAGGCTGGTGTGGGAATAACACCACTGTGGTTACTGTCAGGGAGGCTGGTGTGGGAATACCACTACCGTGGTTACTATCAGGGAGGCTGGTGTGGGAATAACACCACTGTGGTTACTGTCAGGGAGGCTGGTGTGGGAATAACACCACCGTGGTTACTGTCAGGGAGGCTGGTGTGGGAATAACACCACTGTGGTTACTGTCAGGGAGGCTGGTGTGGGAATACCACCACCGTGACTACTGTTGAGGGTCACGCTTTTGAATCCAAATTAGCAAATCATAACTTATAAATAGCAATTAATAATAATAATAATAATGATAAAATTATTATTTGCGACCACTGTCAGCCTCAGAGTTATCTCTGAGTTACCAGACCTTTAAGGTCCACCCCCCTTCCCTCGCCTTCCCCAGGTTCATGTGTTCAGGAATCCATCCGTGGGCCCCCGGATGTCTCCCCTTCCTCACTTCCCTAAGGTCGGCCTCCCTCTCTCTCTCTCTGCCTTCCAGCCTCAGCCTTCCCAGGTTCATGTATCCAGGAATCCATCCGTTCGCTCCCGGATGTCTCCCCTTCCCCACTTACCTAAGGTCGGCGGTGCCTTCCCCGGATCAGTGTCTGAAGGAGTCCACTTGTGTCACCCCAGGTGGACTCCCTTCCCCACTTCCCCAAAGTCAGCGGTATTCTTGCCTTCCCCAGGTTCATGTATCCAGGAATCCATCCGTCTACCGCCGGATGTCTCCCCATCCCCACTAACCCAAGGACAGCCTCAACAGCTTGTATTCATGCCTTCCCCAGGTTCAGGTATCCAGGAATCCATCCGTTCGCTCCCGGATGTCTCCCCTTCCCCACTTACCTGAGGTCGGTGGTGCCTTCCCCGGATCAATGTCTCCAGAAGTCCACTTATGTCACCTCAGGTGGACTCCCTTCCCTACTTCCTCAGTGTCAGCGGTTGCCCCCCAGTGACTTTGCTGGGTGGAAACTTGGTCTTGTCTAGCTGGTCTACGGTAGAGACTGTCCAGGTGGGTGGAATTACTGGAGGTGACACACAGAAAACTGTATCCAGTAATTACACCCACCAAGACAGCCACGACCGTACACCAGCTAGACGAGACCAAGCTGCCACACAGCTCGGCCACCAGGAGAGGCTAGGTAAAGAAAATTTGGGAATTCCTTTTATATTGCACTATACATTTATACTTAGTACGAGTTTTGTTTTGCTTATTTAGCAGTTTAAAAGCATTTGTGAGTGTTTTATTTTATGTGGATGAATGCCCAAGTGTTGAAGAACTTTTCCGCCTCCATTAAATATTACACTGTTTTCGTTTTTATTTATTTATTGGTGTTTTTCATTTGACACTGAAAGGCTAACAAGCGCACAAACATACACATATATAAGTATTTTCACAAACATTTATACGTTCCAACACACGCACTTTACGCATACAATATTATACATACACTTGCATGCATAAAACACACACACACACAGTCTCAGGTATTACAAATACGTACACATGCAAACAACAATCCACACAATTCTCTCCTCTCAGTCTAACATGTATGAGGTCACACATACATACGCACACACATCTCACTCCAAACCCCTGCCATGAATACTCACACACAAACATGTGAACACGTTCTCATAGACATACCTGTACTCGCCCACATGGTGGTTAAAATTAAACAATGTAGTATGAGGATATGTGTTTCAATATTCAGAATATTTAAGACAAAGAATGTTGGTTTACAGTATTTTGACGACATTCTTTGTGAAACTTGTGAATATATAAAGACGGGTCACGTCTGAGACACTAAGTGGAGGACTGTGTCATGTGTACATGTTATTATGTATGATTGCTTATAACTTGTATGAGTGTCAAGTATACATGTTGTTGAGTATGGCTGAATGTCATGTGTACGTATTATTGTGCATGGCTGAGTGAATTGTTTAGGTATTGTTGTGTATGGATGAGTGTCATGTGTACGTATTATTGTGTATAGCTGAGTGAATTGTTTAGGTATTGTTGTGTATGGATGAGTGTCATGTGTACGTATTATTGTGTATGGCTGAGTGAATTATTTAGGTATTATTGTGTATGGATGAGTGTCATGTGTACGTATTATTGTGTATGGCTGAGTCAATTGTTTAGGTATTGTTGTGTATGGATGAGTGTCATGTGTACGTATTATTGTGTATGGCTGAGTCAATTGTTTAGGTATTGTTGTGTATGGATGAGTGTCATGTGTACGTATTATTGTGTATGGCTGAGTGAATTGTTTAGGTATTGTTGTGTATGGATGAGTGTCATGTGTACGTATTATTGTGTATGGCTGAGTCAATTGTTTAGGTATTGTTGTGTATGGATGAGTGTCATGTGTACGTATTATTGTGTATGGCTGAGTCAATTGTTTAGGTATTGTTGTGTATGGATGAGTGTCATGTGTACGTATTATTGTGTATGGCTGAGTCAATTGTTTAGGTATTGTTGTGTATGGATGAGTGTCATGTGTACGTATTATTGTGTATGGCTGACTCAATTGTTTAGGTATTGTTGTGTATGGATGAGTGTCATGTGTACGTATTATTGTGTATAGCTGAGTCAATTGTTTAGTTATTGTTGTGTATGGATGAGTGTCATGTGTACGTATTATTGTGTATGGCTGAGTCAATTGTTTAGGTATTGTTGTGTATGGATGAGTGTCATGTGTACGTATTATTGGGTATGGCTGAGTCAATTGTTTAGGTATTGTTGTGTATGGATGAGTGTCATGTGTACGTATTATTGTGTATAGCTGAGTCAATTGTTTAGGTATTGTTGTGTATGGTTGAGTGTCATGTGTACGTATTATTGTGTATAGCTGAGTCAATTGTTTAGGTATTGTTGTGTATGGTTGAGTGTCATGTGTACGTATTATTGTGTATGGCTGAGTCAATTTTTTAGGTATTATTGTGTATGGATGAGTGTCATGTGTACGTATTTGTGTATGGCTGAGTCAATTGTTTAGGTATTGTTGTGTATGGATGAGTGTCATGTGTACGTATTATTGTGTATGGCTGAGTGAATTGTTTAGGTATTGTTGTGTATGGATGAGTGTCATGTGTACGTATTATTGTGTATGGCTGAGTCAATTGTTTAGGTATTGTTGTGTATGGATGAGTGTCATGTGTACGTATTATTGTGTATGGCTGAGTCAATTGTTTAGGTATTGTTGTGTATGGATGAGTGTCATGTGTACGTATTATTGTGTATGGCTGACTCAATTGTTTAGGTATTGTTGTGTATGGATGAGTGTCATGTGTACGTATTATTGTGTATGGCTGAGTCAATTGTTTAGTTATTGTTGTGTATGGATGAGTGTCATGTGTACGTATTATTGTGCATGGCTGAGTCAATTGTTTAGGTATTGTTGTGTATGGATGAGTGTCATGTGTACGTATTATTGGGTATGGCTGAGTCAATTGTTTAGGTATTGTTGTGTATGGATGAGTGTCATGTGTACGTATTATTGTGTATAGCTGAGTCAATTGTTTAGGTATTGTTGTGTATGGTTGAGTGTCATGTGTACGTATTATTGTGTATAGCTGAGTAAATTGTTTAGGTATTGTTGTGTATGGTTGAGTGTCATGTGTACGTATTATTGTGTATAGCTGAGTCAATTGTTTAGGTATTGTTGTGTATGGATGAGTGTCATGTGTACGTATTATTGTGTATGGCTGAATCAATTGTTTAGGTATTGTTGTGTATGGATGAGTGTCATGTGTACGTATTATTGTGTATGGCTGAGTCAATTGTTTAGGTATTGTTGTGTATGGATGAGTGTCATATGTGAATCTCTAAATCTGCTCCATGAAAACTGTAACAAATATATAATAATAATTTTACCATCAAATTACCGCCCAATAAGTCTAACATCAATTGTAGGCAAATTACTAGAGTCGATTATAGCTGATAACATAAGAAGCCATCTCAATAGGCATAATTTGATTAATGATACTCAGCATGGATTCATCAGGGGCCGTTCCTGCCTAACTAATTTATTAACTTTTTTCAGTAAGGCTTTTGAGGCAGTTGATAATGATAAAGAATTCGATATCGTTTATTTGGATTTTAGTAAGGCTTTTGATAGAGTACCACATCAGAGACTGTTAAAGAAAGTGGCTGTCATGGCATTGGGGGAAAAGTGTTGTCATGGATCGAGTCATGGCTCACCAATAGGAAGCAGAGGGTGTGCATAAATGGGGTTAAATCGGAGTGGGGATCTGTAACAAGTGGCGTTCCTCAGGGATCGGTTTTGGGCCCATTGTTGTTTATAATATATATAAATGACCTTGACGAGGAATTTCTAGTGATATGAGCAAATTCGCTGATGACACGAAGATAGGTAGGATAATCGATTCAGACGTAGATGTCAGTGAACTACAGGAGGATTTAGACAAACTCAATTCCTGGTCAGAAAAATGGCAGATGCAGTTCAATGTAGATAAATGCAAAGTTCTAAAGCTCGGAGTGTCCATAACCCAAGCACTTATAAGTTAAATAACGTAGAACTTAGCCATACAGATTGCGAGGACTTGGGGTGATGGTAAGCAGCAACCTTAAACCAAGACAGCAATGCCTAAGCGTACGTAATAAGGCAAATAGATTACTGGGAGGTTATATTACAGCTTTATACATCATTCGTAAGGCCTCACCTAGATTACGCAGCTCAGTTCTGGTCTCCATATTACAGAATGGACATAAATTCGTTAGAAAACATTCAGCGTAGAATGACTAAATTAATACATAGCATTAGAAATCTTCCTTACGAAGAAAGATTGAAGACCCTTAAAAGACGTAGAATGAGGGGAGACATGATCGAGGTATACAAGTGGAAAATGGGTATTAACAAAGGAGATATAAATAAGGTCTTGAGGGTATCTCTCCAAGAGAACCCGCAATAATGGATTCAAGTTAGATAAGTTTAGATTTAGAAAGGATATAGGAAAGTATTGGTTTGGAAATAGGGTAGTTGATGAGTGGAACAGTCTGCCTAGTAGGGTTATTGAAGCAAGGACCTTGGGTAGTTTTAAATTTAGGTTGGATAAATTCATGAGTGAAAGGGGTTGGATTTGAGTGGGAATTGCACATGAGTAAATAAAATTATCAAAACTTATTTCTTGGGTAGCATTGAAAATTAGGTTGAACAAATATTCTGTTAGTGGGATGGAATGTGAAGGACCTGCCTAGAATGGGCCAACAGGCCTGCTGCAGTGTTCCTCCTTTCTTATGTTCTTATGTTCTTAATCTCTGTTTCTCGTGTTTCGTAAATGGAACTGAAGGTCGCAAATGGAATCAATTGCAAATGTATGCATATATGCATACATACGCATACATCTATGTATATATATAAAATAAGTTCACAGTGAAAAAAAACAGTGAAATTCCAAGCCTTTTCGTGATTTTTCACATTATCAGTACCTTGATAATATGATTTTTCATTTTTTCAATATTACTTCTGATATTTTTTACTTGATCTCTATGGAGAGTCAGAGATATGGTAACTCCCTATGGGGTAGAAATTTTCTCGATTTCAATATTCTATCACCCCTCCATCTCCTTGGATCAAGTTCCTTATGGGGTATAATAAGAATATTTCACCCTATAGGGTCTCTCTTTAAGTAAATTGAACTAAGACTTGAGTTTTACCTACTTTGGAATTTCATCAAATTCACTTCCATCCCCCCCAATATTCCTGCTCCAATTCCTCGGATCAAGATTTGAGTTCTCCTCTATGGGGTAAAACTTTTCTCGATTTCAATAAAAAGAACGAAAAGACTCGATTTCAATATTCTATCATCCCTCCACTTCCTTGGTGTGTGACGTCATCACTGGGTCGCCAACAAGTTCAATCAAGCGAGCCCAGGTGTGGTGTGAGGTCACGTGATGTTTACCCGTGACGTCACAATATTTCCTCGAATCAAGTTTTTGTATAACCCCCTATGGGGTCTCTTTTTTAAGTTAAAAGAATTTATTGTAGGTTAACACTAATACACATTTTTTCATCATTTATTTTATTAATACATACATTTTCGGCTAACAGAGTAAAAAGATACATTTTTTCAGTCTTACATTAACATTTTTCAGGTATCAATAAAAAGTCCCCATACGGGTAAGTCAAGTCATTGACTAAAATGAACATAACACGAATTAAGATTTCAGGTAACAAATAAAAAAGGTACATTTCAATCTCTGAGCAGGCCCCACCAAGTACCAAGTTTGGTACTAAGCCCTCGAGAAATTTCCATGTGTATATAATAATGTATCTCTCCCGCCTCCGTTCTAGAGAGTACAGGTTTAGGAACTTCAAGCGTTCCCAGTAGTTGAGGTGGTTTATCGCACCACACACACACACACACACACACACACACACACACACACACACACACATATATATATATATACACACAGACAAGAGACAAAAAAGATAGACCTACTCATTTAGGCTTATATTACGTCTCTAAACATCACACAGATATGTATTGTTATTTGCAAAAATATATGCATACAGAGAGACCAAGTGACGTTTACACGTTGTGAATAAGTCACTAACAAACACACACACACACACACACACACAGAAGAGACAAAAAGACAGACTGATTCATTTAGGCCCATTTTACCTCTCTACACATCACACAGATATGTATTGTTATTTGCAAAAATATATGCATACAGAGAGACCAAGTGACGTTTACACGTTGTGAATAAGTCACCAAACAAACACACACACACACACACACACACACACACACACACACACACACAATACACTCACTACCCTTACTGCTTACATACAAAAAGATATGCAGAGGTAAGGTTCATATTTCTTCTTATAAAATCACTCAAAGAAATACTATCATATCCACCACTAAGTACATACAGAGATCAAACATATATAGAGAAAAACACACATACAGACATACAAGGGTCAGGAAATGTGACTCGAACCTTTCAACAACGTTTAGGTGAGAACAGACAGATACAAAGAGTCATATACATAACTGTAGTCCTTCGTATACCCGTGGAAGAATTAAAACAATTACCAGCTATTCATATCACCTATTCATAAACACATCAATAATGAATACATATTCATAAAACACATAGACACAATTTTTTTTTTTTTTTTTTTTTTTTAAAGTCGATCAAAGGAGCCGCGGACCTCGATATAATCGCCCTCTATAGCACATTTGTTTTAACTTTTCTGTCATCAAATAAATCACACCTTCTTTCATAGGTTTAAATATAGAGTTTTAAGAAAAGCCTACGGGTTGTCGCCATTGCCAAGCGGTGAGAGGAGCGACTCTCATTGCTGGGGTCCAGGGAATAAACCCTGGACTTTAATATAAAAAATTTTTTTTTTTTTTTTTTTTTAAATTTGCCAGATTCCATGTTTCCTTTCAAAGCAAAGGTTTAAAAGAAATAGGCCTATTGATGGAAACACACAGGTCTTCCAAACAATGATTGACACATAGTCAAACGTACATATTTTAAAAAAATCCGTTAGTCATTAAACTTCTCATTTAGGCCCATTTTTACCTCTCTATACATCCCACAGATATGTATCGTTATTTGCAACAATATATGCATACAGAGAGAGAAAGTGACGTTTACACATTGTGAATAAGTCACTAACAAACACACACACACACAGAAGAGACAAAAAGACAGTCTGATTCATTTAGGCCCATTTTACCTCTCTATACATCACACAGATATGTATTGTTATTTGCAAAAATAACAATAGATAATGTTGTGTGATGTCACTATTCTTTGGTCAATATATATACAAAGCAAGCCATCATGTAGACCAAGTGCCACTGTAAACACAGCTTTATTAACATATTATGGTTATCTCTGTGCACACACAGGCACAAGCACACACATACACACCCACACACACACACACACACACACACGGGGCCAGGAGCTGAGTCTCGACCCCTGCAACCACAATTAGGTCAGTACACACGCACACACACACACACACATACACACAAACATAGTATATATATATATATATATATATATATATATATATATATATATATATATATATATAAGTAGTAGAGAATCTGCCAGTATGGCTCGGAAGAAGATACTTCCGGTCTGCTCCCACTTCCGGTCGGTCCACCCCCACTTCCGGTCTGTCCTACCCCCACTTCCGGTTTCCTTTTTTTTCATCCTGAGCAGCCCCCTCCCTCAAACCCCCATCATCCCCCTGGAGCCCCTCATCCCTGAGCGATCTCCTTCCGTGCGCTCGAGCCCTCGCCCCGCCGCGCCCGCCCGCCCCGCGCCCCGCCCCTTGCCCTTCCGCGTCGAGCCGCCCCGAGCTGCCTTCTGCAGCGCCTTCTGCGGATCGCTCCCTCTCCTCGATTTTTTTTCGAATTTTTTTTTCGAATTTTTCATTTTTTCCAATTTTTCATTTTTTCAATATTACTTCTGATATTTTTTACTTGACCTCTATGGAGAGTCAGAGATATGGTAACTCACTATGGGGTAGAAATTTTCTCTATTTCAATATTCTATCACCCCTCCATCTCCTTGGATCAAGTTCCTTATGGGGTATAATAAGAATATTTCACCCTATAGGGTCTCTCTTTAAGTAAATTGAACTAAGACTTGAGTTTTACCTACTTTGGAATTTCATCAAATTCACTTCCATCCCCCCCAATATTCCTGCTCCAATTCCTCGGATCAAGATTTGAGTTCTCCCCTATGGGGTAAAACCTTTCTCGATTTCAATAAAAAGAACGAAAAGACTCGATTTCAATATTCTATCATCCCTCCACTTCCTTGGTGTGTGACGTCATCACTGGGTCGCCAACAAGTTCAATCAAGCGAGCCCAGGTGTGGTGTGAGGTCACGTGATGTTTACCCGTGACGTCACAATATTTCCTCGAATCAAGTTTTTGTATAACCCCCTATGGGGTCTCCTTTTTAAGTTAAAAGAATTTATTGTAGGTTAACACTAATACACATTTTTTCATCATTTATTTTATTAATACATATACATTTTCGGCTAACAGAGTAAAAAGATACATTTTTTCAGTCTTACATTAACATTTTTCAGGTATCAATAAAAAGTCCCCATACGGGTAAGTCAAGTCATTGACTAAAATGAACATAACACGAATTAAGATTTCAGGTAACAAATAAAAAAGGTACATTTCAATCTCTGAGCAGGCCCCACCCCAGCGCCTGAGGTCACGACCTCACCTGCTCTCTACCACACACACACACACACACCCCATCTCCCACCCATCACAGGAACACCCCAGCGCCTGAGGCCATGACCTCACCTGCTCTCTCTCTCTCCACCTCATACATACACACGTGCGCGCACACACACACACACACACACACACACACACACACACACAAACACACCACCCATTACCCCATCACTCATCTCAATTTTTTCCAGTTTTACTAATTCATCCAAAAAGCCACATCCGCCTCCACAGAACATACACACATTTTATACTCAATATAACCAAGAAATACATTGGAACACCTCCAAAACACTATTATACATCATTTGAATACCCCAAAAACATCATTGAATACTGTGAAAACGACATTGAATACTATCAAATAACATTTAAAACACCTCTAACTCATACACCAAACTACACTCGCCCCAAAATCACTCATCTCAATTTTTTTCCAGTTTTACTAATTCATCCAAAAAAAGATCATTTAACCTATGAATACTTTCACTAAGATCACATTTTTACACATTCCCCCAAAACACCATTGAACACCACCAAAACGCCATTGAATGCACCCAAAACACTATTGAACACCACCAAAACACCATCAAACTTTCCCTCAAAACACTATAACCAACTTTTTAAGATGACAAAACCACTATCTAAGTACACTCATCCCAATATTTTTCCCCGTTTTACTAATTCATCAAAAAAAAGTAATCACTAAAACACACTTTCAAAAACACAATCACCATTGTACACCGCCAAAAACACCTTTGAATACCCCATACAGCAACAATGAATACTCCCAAAACACCATTTGAATACTCCCGAAACAATATATAACATTCAACCTAACCTAACCTAACAACATCTAACGTAACAAAAAAATAACATCTAACCTAACAACTTAACCATCAAAACATCATTGAATACTATCAAAACACTTCAAAATCACTCTCATGCATCATTTGAACACCTTCAACTAAGTCATGGAACATTATCAAAAAACCTAAGACACCTTCAACTAACACCTGAGACACCAACAAAACCTATACAAGACATAATCCCAATATTTCCTCTCTTTATGTTTAAATGAGCTAAAATACTCCAACTAAGACATATCATAATCACATTTTTTTATAAACATCCCCTCAAATCATTATAACCAACTTTATAAGATCATTAATCTCAATCCACTAAGATCACTCATTTCAATTTTTTCCCGTTTTACTAATTCATCAAAGAAAAGACAAACCCATCTCCACAGAACATTTTTCATATACATTCCCTCGTATCACCAACCGAGAACACTATTACTGATTTTTCCTCGTTTTACTAATTCATCCAAAAAAAGATCATTAGGACAAAGATCGCTAAAACTATGAATACTTTTTACTAATGGAACACTTCCAAACAACATTAGAACATTTCCAAATTACATTAGAACATTCCCAGATTACTTTGAACACATCCAATACAATATTAGAACACTCCCAGATTACTTTGAGCACATCCAAAACAATATTAGAACGCCCTCAGATTACTTCCAAACAATATTAGATCTCCATCAAAAACACTCTTATACCTCATTTGAACACCACCAACTAAGATATATACACAAAATAAGACATAATAAATAAGACGTAATGGTTTAGCTGAAGTAGCACTACCTGTGTTGGATATGACAGTTAAAGGTAAATGGCGTAAATCCAAGACCGTAACAGCGTTGTTAGATCAGGGATCACAACGTACTTTCATAAAGCGCAGTTGCCTTAATGGGATGAAAGTACGAAGGGGGGATCCTACCACATTAAAATTGTCGGGTTTTCTCTCAGATAAAAGGGCCCAGTCATATGACACGGTTTATATAAACGTCGGTCTGGGCAGAGAGAAGACCCAAGTTAATGCAGTAGTCGTGGATAGACTACCGGAGATCTCCACTGTGGGTCTTAATGCCACCAAGCAGAGACTCTCACAGAATAATGTGAAACTGGCACCCTCAGTGGTCAATAATGACTCTGTGGGACCAATAGGTGTATTAATAGGCAGCGACTATTATGCAGCCTTTGTGAAGGGTATGACGAAGAGATGCGGTGTCACTCTTCTCAACACTAGTGCAGGCCATGTAATTTATGGCAGGCTTCCTCGCAGTAATGAATGACTGGAGGAAGCCGTAAATGCAGTCACTGTGTGTCTTACTCATGAAACGTCACCCCAGTGTACATATTCTTCAATAGATAATGCTGTTGAACCAGTGCACAAATTGTGGGAACTGGACAGTATTGGGATTAATGTAAATGAAGAAAGTCCAGATGATTCCTTCACTCAGGAACAATACCTGAAGTATGTTAAATTCGAGTCTGGACAATACTGGGTGCGACTCCCATGGAAGCTAAACCATCCGGAACTACCCACTAATTACCGGATGGCGTATGGTCATATTTCTCTGCCTTCATGGAAAACACTATATCCTCTAAGGCATATAAGCTCATCACTTCCTCATCCGCGGAACTATCACCGCCATCCAGCACCTTAACTGACTTTGTTTTAGGATATCTCGGTGACTGCTGTGTCCTTGCTGTCCTGTTTTTGTCAATAATCGAATTTGATACAGCCTTAGGAGACACTTTTGAAGATGTGTCTCTACACACTCTTCTCAAGTGGCCTTTCTTATGACACTTATTACAGAAAAAGTCTTTAAACCTACAAGTACTACTACTGTGCTGGAACCCACAATGTTTACATTTCACAACATTAATCACTTGTACCGCAGGAGCAGAGTTCTGATCTGTAACAAATGCCTGTTCCAAGTT
Source organism: Cherax destructor (assembly GCA_009830355.1). Lineage (NCBI taxonomy): Eukaryota > Metazoa > Arthropoda > Malacostraca > Decapoda > Parastacidae > Cherax > Cherax destructor. The sequence goes on along the minus strand of WNWK01033698.1, from coordinate 327 downwards.
CAAAAGTTTGTCAAATCCAAATTTTCTGCAACTAGGTGAGGAAAATACACTTCATCCACCACCGCCATAAACAACTGGTCCCTCACTCTGGGGTCAAATTGTCCCCCAATTTGTATATAATTCATGCAAGGACTCATCCTGTCGTTTCTTCCTCTGCTGAAAAGCCAACAAACTGCGGTGGTAGGCTGGTTTCACTGCATAATAACTTTTCAGTGCCACGACCAAGTCGTCGTAACGCTTCGTGTGTGGTAAATCTGGTGCACACACATTACCTAAAACACTGTAAGTTTCTGATCCCAGTGACACTAGCAAGAAATTCCTCTTGTT
>WNWK01033697.1:0-20970 GCA_009830355.1 Cherax destructor | reverse complement strand
GGGAAATGGATGGGGCTACAATGAGGATGGACGGGTGACAATGAGGATGGAGGGCGCTACAATGAGGATGGAGGGTGACAATGAGGATGGAGGGTGACAATGAGGATGGAGGGTGACAATGAGGATGGAGGGGCACAATGAGGATGGAGGGGTGACAATGAGGATGGAGGGGCTACAATGAGGATGGAGGGTGACAATGAGGATGGAGGGGCTACAATGAGGATGGAGGGTGACAATGAGGATGGAGGGTGACAAGGAGGATGGAGGGTGCATGAGGATGGAGGGTGACAATGAGGATGGAGGGGTGACAATGAGGATGGAGGGCGACAAGGAGGATGGAGGGGCGACAATAGGATGGAGGGTGACAATGAGGAGAGAGAGGGGTGACAGTGAAGAGGGGGGTGATGTGTGTGTGTGTGTAAGTAAGTTTATTCAGGTATACACAAATACATTTACATACATTATCATACATAGCAGCATATGTGTAGAGAACCTAGGATAACCAAAAAGTCAGACAGAGGTGACTATGTGTGTCTCTCTTCTGTCTCTCTGTCTCTCTCTCTCTCTCTCTCTCTCTGTCTCTCTCTGTCTGTCTCTGTCTCTGTCTCCCTCTCTGTCTCTCTGTCTGTCTGTCTGTCTGCTCTCTCTCTCTCTCTCTCTCTCTCTCTCTCTCTCTCTCTCTCTGTCTGTCTCTCTGTCTCTCTCTCTCTGTCTGTCTGTCTCTCTGTCTGTCTGTCTGTCTGTCTCTCTCTCTCTCTCTCTCTCTCTCTCTCTCTCTCTCTCTCTCTCTCTCTCTCTCGTGTTCTTTATTGCTCATTTTTCTGTTATTGTTATGGACATTGTTGTTGTGTTATTTTATTCATTTGTTGGTCTTTTTGGTGTCAACAATAGTGGTAGTGGTGGTTGTTGGGATGGTGGTAGGGAGTGGTGAAGTGGTAGTGAATGATGGTTGGTAGATGGTGGTAGTGGATGGTGGTGGTTGCTGGATGGTGGTAGTGGATGGTGGTGGTAGTGGACGGTGGTGGTAGTGGATGGTGGTGGTAGTGGACGATAGTGGTAGTGGACGATAGTGGTAGTGGATGGTGGTGGTAGTGGATGGTGGTGGTAGTGGACGATAGTGGTAGTGGACGATAATGGTAGTGGATGGTGGTGGTAGTGGATGGTGGTGGTAGTGGATGGTGGTGGTAGTGGATGGTGGTGGTAGTGGATGGATGCCCAGCCTCCTCTAGTTCCACCTCCTCAACAAACTTGGGCTGTTACCTAGACAACCTATTGTTTAGGCTGTGTATGTTGTGTGTGTATGTTGTGTGTGTATGTTGTGTGTGTATGTTGTGTGTGTATGTTGTGTGTGTATGTTGTATGTGTATGTTGTGTGTGTTGTGTGTGTTTTTTGTATGTGTATATTGTGTGTTATAGTTGTGTGTGTGTTGTGTGTGTATGTTGTGTGTGTATTATGTTGTGTTGTGTGTGTTTGTATGTGTATGTTGTATGTGTGTATGTTGTGTGTGTTGTGTGTGTGTGTTGTGTGTGTGTTTTGTGTGTGTGTTGTGTGTGCGTGTGTGTGTGTGTTGTGTGTGTGTATGTTGTGTGTGTGTTGTGTGTGTTGTGTGTATGTTGTGTGTGTGTGTTGTGTGTTGTGTGTTGTGTGTGTATGTTGTGTGTGTGTGTTATGTGTGTTGTGTGTGTGTGTGTTGTGTGTGTTGTGTGTGTGTGTGTATGTTGTGTGTGTGTCTCACCTATTTGTGGTTGCAGGGTCGATTCACAGCTCCTGGTCCCCCTCTTCACTGATCGCTACTAGGTCCTCTTTATCTACCTCGTCTTAAAACTATGTATAGTTCCTGCCTCCACTACGTCACTTACCAGACTATTCCACTTTCTGACTTGACTGAAAGTACTTCTAACATCTCTTTGACTCATCTGAGTCTTCAACTTCCAATTGTGACCCCTTGTTTCTGTGTCACATCCCTGGAACATCTTGTCTCTGTCCACCTTGTCAGTTCCTCGCAGTATTTTATATGTCGTTATCATGTCTTCCCTAACCCTTCTGTCCTCCAGTGTCGTCAGATCGAGTTCCTTAACCTCTCCTTGTAGGAAAGTAGATATTCCCTTAGCTCTGGAACTAGTCTTGTTCCAAATTTTGCACTTTCTCTAATTTCTTGACGTGCTTGACCAGGTGTGGTTTCAAACTGGTGCTGCCTACTCCAGTATGTGCCTGACGTACACGATGTACAGAGTCTTGAACGATTCCTTACTGAGGTATCGGAACGCTATTCTCAGGTTTGCAAGGCGCCCATATGCTGCAGCAGTTGATGTCGCCTCAGATGATGTGTTCGGTATATTATACTCACCCCAAGATCCTTTTCCTTGAGTGAGGTTTGCAGTCTTTGGCCCCCTAGACTATACTCTGTCTACGGTCTTCTTTGCCCTTCCCCGATCTTCATGGCTTTGCATTTGGAGGGTTAAATTCAAGGAGCCAGTTACTGGACCAGGCTTGCAGCCTGTCCAGGTCTTTTGTAGTCTTGCCTGATCCTCATCCGATTTAATTCTCCTCATTAACTTCACATCATCTGCAATCTGTGTGTGTGTGTGACTCACCTGTTGTACTCACCTAGTTGTACTACCTAGTTGTACTCACCTAGTTGTACTCACCTAGTTGTGGTGCAAGGGTCAGTGTGTGTGTGTGTGTATTTGTGTGTGTGTGTATTTGTATGTGTGTGTGTGTGTGTCTACCTAGTTGTACTCACCTAGTTGTGGTTGCAGGGTCAGTGTGTGTGTGTGTGTGTGTGTGTGTGTGTATGTGTGTGTGTGTGTGTGTGTGTGTGTGTGTTTGTATGTGTGTGTGTGTGTGTGTGTGTGTGTATGTGTGTGTGTGTGTGTGTGTGTATGTGTGTGTGTGTGTGTACTCACCTAGTTGTACTCACCTAGTTGTGGTTGCAGGGTCGAGTCAAAGCTCCTGGCCCCGCCTCTTCACTGGCCGCTACTGGGTCACTCTCCCTGCGCCATGAGCTTTATCATACCTCTGCTTAAAGCTATGTATAGAGCCTGCCTCCACTACATCGCTTCCTAAACTATTCCACTTCCCGACAACTCTGTGACTGAAGAAATACTTCCTAACATCTCTGTGATTCATCTGAGTCTTCAACTTCCATCTGTGTCCCTTGTTGTTGTGTCCCATCTCTGGAACATTCTGTCTCTGTCCACTTTGTCAATTCCTCTCAGTATCTTATATGTTGTTATCATGTCTCCCCTATCTCTCCTGTCCTCCAGTGTCGTCAGGTCGATTTCCCTTAACCTCCCTCGTAGGACATACCCTTAGCTCCGGGACTAGTCTTGTTGCAAACCTTTGCACTTTCTCGAGCTTCTTCACATGCTTGGCTAGGTGTGGGTTCCAAACTGGTGCTGCATACTCCAATATGGGCCTAACGTACACAGTGTACAGGGTCCTGAACGATTCTTTATTAAGATGTCGGAATGCTGTTCTTAGGTTTGCTAGGCGCCCATATGCTGCAGCAGTTATTTGGTTGATGTGCGCCTCAGGAGATGTGTCTGGTGTTATACTCACCCCAAGATCTTTTTCCTTGATTGAGTTTGCAGTCTCTGGCCCCCTAGGCTGTACTCCGTCTGCGGTCTTCTTTGCCCTTCCCCAATCTTCATGACTTTGCACTTGGTGGGGTTGAACTCCAGGAGCCAGTTGCTGGACCAGGCTTGCAGGCTGTCCAGATCCCTTGTAGTTCTGCCTGGTCCTCGTCCGATTGAATTCTTCTCATCAACTTCACATCATCTGCAAACAGGGACACTTCGGAGTCTATTCCTTCCGTCATGTCGTTCACAAATACCAGAAACAGCACTGGTCCCAGGACTGACCCCTGTGGAACCCCGCTCGTCACCGGCGCCCACTCTGACACCTCGCCACGTACCATGACTCGCTGCTGTCTCCTGACAGGTATTCCCTGATCCAATGTAGTGCCTTCCCTGTTACCCTGCCTGGTCCTCCAGCTTCTGCACTAATCTCTTGTGTGGAACTGTGTCAAACGCCTTCTTACAATCCAAGAATATGCAATCTACCCACCCTCTCTCTCTTGCCTTATCGCTGTCACCCTGTCGTAGAACTCCAGTAGGTTTGTGACACAGGATTTCCCGTCCCTGAAACCGTGTTGGCCGTCATTGATAAGCTCATTCCTTTCTAGGTGCTCAACCACCCTTCTCCTGACTATCTTCTCCATGACCTTGCATACAATACATGTCAGTGACACTGGTCTGTAGTTTAGTGCTACGTTCCTGTCTCCTTTTTAAAATTGGAACTACATTTGCTGTCTTCCAAACCTCAGGTAGTTGCCCTGTTTCGATAGATGTGTTGAAGATCGTTGTTAGGGGCACATAGCTCCTCTGCCCCCTCTCTCAGGACCCATGGAAGATGTTATCTGGCCCCATCGCCTTTGAAGTATCTAGCTCGCTTAGTAGCCTCTTCACTTCCTCCTCATTTGTGTGTATTTTTCCAGCACTTGATGGTGTACCCTACCTCTCCTCCTTTCTGGAGGCCCTTCTATCTCCTCTGTGAACACCTCTTTGAATCTCATGTTGAGCTCCTCACACACTTCCCGGTCATTTCTTGTGACCTCCCTCCTACCTTCCTCAGCCTGATCACCTGGTCCTTGACTGTTGTTCTCCTCCTGATGTGGCTGTACAGCTTTGGGTCAGATTTGGCTTTGCTGCTATGTCATTCTCAGTACTGTCTTTGGGCCTCCCTTCTGATCTGTGCATATTCATTTCTGGCTCTACGACTGCTCTGTGTGTGTGTGTATGTGTGTGTGTGTGTGTGTGTGTGTATGTGTGTGTGTGTATGTGTGTGTTTGTATGTGTGTGTGTGTGTGTGTGTGTGTGTGTGTGTTTGTATGTGTGTGTGTGTGTATGTGTGTTTGTATGTGTGTGTGTGTGTGTGTGTGTGTGTGTGTTTGTATTTTGTGTGTGTGTGTGTGTGTGTGTGTGTTTGTATGTGTGTGTGTGTGTGTGTGTGTTTGTATGTGTGTGTGTGTGTGTGTTTTGTATGTGTATGTGTGTGTGTATGTGTGTGTGTAAATAAATTTGTTTACAAGTTTAACCATCAGACAAGACTTTTACTTTCTCTTAGTGAAAGTTATTCTTGTTTTCACTTAGTGAAAGTTATACTATTATTATTACAACTACTACTATTGTTACTGTTAATTATTACTATTACTGTTATTATTACTGTTAATATTAGTGTTATTATTACTACTATTATTACTATTAATATTACTGTTATTATTATTATTATCCATATTATGGATATGTTTCGCCCACATGTCTTGTTCATCCTGGTTTGTCTTACTTAGAGTTACAGTGCTCTAACAATTGTAGTTCTTAGATTGATGTATTTGTTGTTGTTTTTGTTCCTATCCATTCTTGTTCCTTGTTCTTATCCATTCTTGTTTCCTTGTTCATATCCATTCATTCTTGTTCCTTGTTCTTATCCATTCTTGTTCCTTGTTCATATCCATTCATTCTTGTTCCTTGTTCATATCCATTCATTCTTGTTCCTTTTTCTTATCCATTCTTGTTCCTTTCATATCCATTCATTCTTGTTCCTTGTTCTTATCCATTCTTTTCCTTGTTCTATCCATTCATTCTTGTTCCTTGTTCTTATCCATTCTTTTCCTTGTTCATATCCATTCATTCTTGTTCCTTGTTCTTATCCATTCTTGTTCCTTGTTCATATCTATTCATTCTTGTTCCTTGTTCTTATCCATTCTTGTTTTCTTGTTCATATCCATTCATTCTTGTGCCTTGTTCTTATCCATTCTTTTCCTTGTTCATATCCATTCATTCTTGTTCCTTGTTCTTATCCATTCTTTCTTGTTCATATCCATTCATTCTTGTTCCTTGTTCATATCCATTCATTCTTGTTCCTTGTTCATATCCATTCATTCTTGTTCCTTGTTCTTATCCATTCTTGTTCCTTGTTCATATCCATTCATTCTTGTTCCTTGTTCTTATCCATTATTTTTTCCCTTGTTCATATCCATTCATTCTTGTTCTTGTTCTTATCCATTCTTGTTCCTTGTTCATATCCATTCATTCTTGTTCCTTGTTCTTATCCATTCTTGTTCCTTGTTCATATCCATTCATTCTTGTTCCTTGTTCTTATCCATTCTTTTTCCTTGTTCATATCCATTCATTCTTGTTCCTTGTTCTTATCCATTCTTTTCCTTGTTCATATCCATTCATTCTTGTTCCTTGTTCTTATCCATTCTTGTTCCTTGTTCATATCCATTCATTCTTGATAATAATAATAATAATAATAATAATAATAAATAATAATAATATCTTTATTTACTACAAGTACATGTACATGGTATACAGGCCTAGCTGACATCAGTGACATACTACTATATATAGAAAGTCCCTTGTTATGCTGAGCATTTCGGGCAGATTAGGTCAGTGTCCCAGGATGCGACTCACACCAGTCGACTAACACCCAGGTACCCATTTTACTGATGGGGAACATAGACAACAGGTGTAAGAACACCAATGTTTCTGCTCTGGCTGGGAATCGAACCCAGGCCCTCGCCGTGTGAAGCAGAGCTTTAGCCACCAGACACCAGAGCCCCAAGTCCTTGTTCATATCCATTCATTCTTGTTCCTTGTTCTTATCCATTCTTGTTCCTTGTTCTTATCCATTCTTGTTCCTTGTTCTTAATTATTCATTGTTGTTCCTTGTTCTTATCCATTCATTCTTGTTCCTTGTTCTTATCCATTCTTGTTCCTTGTTCTTATCCATTCTTGTTCCTTGTTCATATCCATTCATTCTTGTTCCTTGTTCTTATCCATTCTTGTTCCTTGTTCTTATCCATTCTTGTTCCTTGTTCTTATCCATTCTTGTTCCTTGTTCATATCCATTCATTCTTGTTCCTTGTTCTTATCCATTCTTGTTCCTTGTTCTTATCCATTCTTGTTCCTTGTTCTTATCCATTCTTGTTCCTTGTTCTTATCCATTCTTGTTCCTTGTTCTTATCCATTCTTGTTCCTTGTTCATATCCATTCATTCTTGTTTCCTTGTTCTTATCCATTCTGTTCCTTGTTCTTATCCATTCTTGTTCCTTGTTCTTATCCATTCTTGTTCCTTGTTCTTATCCATTCTTGTTCCTTGTTCTTATCCATTCTGTTCCTTGTTCTTATCCATTCTTGTTCCTTGTTCTTATCCATTCTTGTTCCTTGTTCTTATCCATTCTTGTTCCTTGTTCTTATCCATTCTTGTTCCTTGTTCTTATCCATTCTTGTTCCTTGTTCATATCCATTCATTCTTGTTCCTTGTTCTATCCATTCTTGTTCCTTGTTCTTATCCATTCTTGTTCCTTGTTCTTATCCATTCTTGTTCCTTTTCATATCCATTCATTCTTGTTCCTTGTTCTTATCCATTCTTGTTCCTTGTTCTTATCCATTCATTCTTGTTCCTTGTTCTTATCCATTCTTGTTCCTTGTTCTTATCCATTCTTGTTCCTTGTTCTTATCCATTCTTGTTCCTTGTTCTTATCCATTCATTCTTGTTCCTTGTTCTTATCCATTCTTGTTCCTTGTTCTTATCCATTCATTCTTGTTCCTTGATCTTATCCATTCTTGTTCCTTGTTCTTATCCATTCTTGTTCCTTGTTCTTATCCATTCTTGTTCCTTGTTCTTATTGCTCCTAGCCACTTAGTGTCTTTTGATATCTGATATCAATAACAATGTATATATATACACTGGGATGTGTATTTCTGTATATATGTACACTGAGATGTATTTCATATATATACACTGAGATGTGTATTTCTGTATATATATACACTGAGATGTGTATTTCTGTATATATATACACTATGTTATATCTTTGTATATACACTGAGATTGTATTTCTTTGTATATATATACACTGAGATGTATTTTTTGTATATATATACACTGAGATGTGTTTCTGTGTATATATATTCACTGAGATGTATATTTCTGTATATATATATATATATATATATATATATATATATATATATATATATATATATATATATATATATAACTGATGTGTATATCTTTTTATATACAGTGAGATGTGTATGTTTAAAAAATGTCATGTCTAAACTATTTTCAAATTTCATAGCTTAAATACTCAACTATACTCATATTGTAAACTATTTACTAAAATTCTTACCATTTAGTTTAAAGTTAATTTTAAGTCTGCCCAAAATGCCCTGCATATTAGGGGCTTTGGCATGTACACCTCCTAACATCTCATAACCCATTGTAATTCTTTTGTATCATGTCCAAATAAACTATTACTATTACTCTTACTATATGCCGAGAATATATTAATGACACTCGTGTAGCAGATAGGCTTAAAACCCCACTAACCTATCTTTTAACTTTTTCTCTCTTTCTTTTTTACAACTAGGCCTAGTCTGTATCGGAATTTTTAATTGAATTATCTGGCAATGAGTTATTACATGGTGTTGTTGAGGACTGTATACTGAGAGAGAGAGAGAGAGAGAGAGAGAGAGAGAGAGAGAGAGAGAGAGAGAGAGAGAGAGAGAGAGAGAGTGAGTTAGATTCCACCAAAACTATCTTTTGTGAAGAACTATCTACTTGTGTTTACGTTCAGAACTATCACGTATTATCAGGTAAACCCAAGTCGTAAATAAACTACTGTTAGTGAATAAACAGAAGGGTTAATGGGGATTCGAACAGTAGTCCTTGCAAGTAGGAGGTCCCACTGAGCTACGAGGCTCAGAGGGAGACTGCTGGGCCTGCTGCCTGGACCACGGTTCGAGTTCCGGTCCATTCTTCTATTTTATCTTAGTGATTGAGGGAAGGAGAGTAAAGAGAGAGAGAGCGATGTGAGGAAAGAACAAGGCTGTGAATTTAATTGTATATTTGTGTAAGATATACAGATTATATGATAAAGCTTCGAGTGTTGTTAGTAGTATAGAATGTAACACCTGCAGTCATCCCTGGTCCCACTACTAGCAGTCCAGACCACCTGCTACTCAATCCAGACCACTCTGGTCTCGATACTAGCAGCCCAGACCACTCTGGTCCCAGTACTAGCAGTCCAGACCACTCTGGTCCCAGTACTATCAGTCCAGACCACCCTGGTCCCAGTACTAGCACCCCAGACCACTCTGGTCCCAGTACTAGTAGTCCAGACCACTCTGTCCCAGTACTAGCAGTCCAGACCACTCTGGTCCCAGTACTATCACCCCAGACCACTCTAGTCCCAGTACTAGAACCCCAGACCACCCTGGTCCCAGTACTAGCAGCCCAGACCACTCTGGTCCCAGTACTATCACCCCAGACCACTCTAGTCCCAGTACTAGAACCCCAGACCACCCTGGTCCCAGTACTAGCAGCCCAGACCACTCTGGTCCCAGTACTATCACCCCAGACCACTCTAGTCCCAGTACAGAACCCCAGACAACCCTGGTCCCAGTACTAGCAGCCCAGACCACTCTGGTCCCAGTACTAGCAGTCCAGACCACTCTGGTCCCAGTACTATCAGTCCAGACCACCCTGGTCCCAGTACTAGCACCCCAGACCACTCTGGTCCCAGTACTAGCAGTCCAGACCACTCTGGTCCCAGTACTAGCAGTCCAGACCACTCTGGTCCCAGTACTATCACCCCAGACCACTCTAGTCCCAGTACTAGAACCCCAGACCACCCTGGTCCCAGTACTAGCAGCCCAGACCACTCTGGTCCCAGTACTATCACCCCAGACCACTCTAGTCCCAGTACTAGAACCCCAGACCACCCTGGTCCCAGTACTAGCAGCCCAGACCACTCTGGTCCCAGTACTATCACCCCAGACCACTCTAGTCCCAGTACTAGAACCCCAGACAACCCTGGTCCCAGTACTAGCAGCCCAGACCACTCTGGTCCCAGTACTAGTAGTCCAGACCACTCTGGTACCAGTACTAGCAGTCCAGACCACTCTGGTCCCAGTACTATCACCCCAGACCACTCTAGTCCCAGTACTAGAACCCCAGACCACCCTGGTCCCAGTACTAGCAGCCCAGACCACTCTGGTCCCAGTACTATCACCCCAGACCACTCTAGTCCCAGTACTAGAACCCCAGACAACCCTGGTCCCAGTACTAGCAGCCCAGACCACTCTGGTCCCAGTACTATCACCCCAGACCACTCTAGTCCCAGTACTAGAACCCCAGACCACCCTGGTCCCAGTACTATCACCCCAGACCACCCTGGTCCCAGTACTATCACCCCAGACCACTCTGGTCCCAGTACTAGCAGTCCAGACCACGTAAATCAGTGCTAGTACTGGTTGCAGCCTCACAGCTAGTTCTGAGGTCTACATCAATGGCTCTCCCGCTATCAGAATTAATTACTCCATTAATTATGATTTTGTTCATTAAGAGCTCCTCAAAAAAAATTGTTAATTGTTGAAAAAGTTGGTGTGATGTAGATCTTCGGGGGTGGGGGGTAGGGAGTTCGCTGGAGGGGTGGTGCAGGGGACATAGGCCTCTGTGGTATGAGGTGGTAGTGTGGTATTAGCTTGGTCCCCTCTAGCCTCATTCTGCCTTCATAAAGAAGCCAGCTCTGAGCTTCCCTGGAAAAAAATACCTCCTTCCCCTCCCCCCTAACTTTTCCATTTAAACCTCCCCTTTTTTTTCTTTTCTCTTTTAATTATCGCGCCCTTTTTTAAAGAGGCGCCGCTCTCGGAGGCTACTTTTCATATATTATCATAGCAATTCCGCCACTGTTGACAGGCAATTTTGGTTCTAATTAAACCCGCGTGTAAAGGTGGTTGTCTGGACACCGTCGAAATTTTGCCTAGAGATGCAAACAAAAACCTATCGTTAGTTTTTCCGCGGGAGTGATTTACCACGGCTGCAGGAGGGGGTTGCGCCCCCCTCCTGCTCCCCCTGACTCTTCTTGGCCTGGGGGGCAACACCCTGACAGCTCTTCATTCTCCAGTTTCTTTGATGGAATGCAGTCTTGTCTTTACCCTTACCCTGTGCCAATCTCGCTAAAATTGTCTGGCCCTTGTTGACCTAGCAGTAAATAGGTACCTGGGTGTTAGTCGACTGGTATGGGTTGCATCATTGGAGACATATAGATAAGTCTTACACCTAGTACCCCTGTTGACATGGCAGGAAATAGGTACTTTGGTGTTAGTCAACTGTTGTGGGTTGCGTCCTTGGAGACGTATAGATAAGTCTTACACCAAGTACCCCTGTTGACCTAGCAGTAAATAGGTACCTGGGTGTTAGTCACGTCCTGGAGAGAAGGGACGGAGGAATCATGGTATACCTTACATAGTGCTAGGCTTTGAAATGAGCTGAGGTAGGATAACAACTCTTAGCCTGTAAATGAGCCGAGGTATCATGAATGCTTGCAACCTGTAAGTTACCAAAAGTATGGTAACGCCGAGTAGTACTAAGAGAAACGTATGTGTTGATCAAGACGTTAAGGCAACGTTTCGTCACAGGTAGTTTCTATAATGGTAATAGATACCGACAATTTTTTAGAAAGATACGTAACAAACACTAGGATATATTTCTTATGTTGGAAATGGTATAAAATACCATCATGTTGATGATTAAGACACATGTGCAACATTGGGTATTTTATTGTTGAAACGTTTCGCCCACACTGGCTTCTTCAGTCAAATACAAAGGCAGCAGTAGTAATGAAATAAAGATGTAATCAGTCCATCAACCTTGGAGAAAAAGTATTTGAGGTGGTCAGTCCCTCAGCCAGAAAACAGTGATTGGCATCACTGTTTTCTGGCCTCTTGGGCCTTGTCATAACTGTTCTTGAAGCTGCCTCATTCAGGTCCATGTCATTCTATTTTTTCGGCCACCATCAGGCTAAAGAAATACTTCCTTACATCTTTGTAACTCATCTGTGGCTTCAGTTTCCACTTGTGTGTGTTAGTTGCCAGTTGTTAAAGATACTTGTCTGTAGACACTTTGCTTCTTGTGTATGTACATAAGAGTGTGTGTGTGTGGATCTATGTACATGTGTGTACTCACCAGATTGTGGTTGCAGGGGTCGATACTCAGATCATGGCCCCGCCTCTTCACTGACCGCTCCTAGGTCCTCTCTCTCCCTGCTCCATGAGCTTTATCATACCTCATCTTAAAGCTATGTATGGTTCCTGCCTCCACTACATCACTTGCTAGACTATTCCACTTCCTGACATGTGTATGTGTGAGAGTTTTGTGTTTGAGGCGGGACGAGCTCTGGCTCTTGGGATAAAACCTTAAATCTTCATTGTATACCGCATATTTTAATTGTGATGGTGAAATAAGGTGTATACCTGGAGAGGGTTTCGGGGGTCAGCGCCCCCGCGGCCCAGTCTGTGACCAGGCGTAGTGCTGATTGTGACAGTCATCACATGTTGGTCATTGCAGTGATGATGATGATGATGATGATTCTTACAGTGATTAATATACAACTTGCCCCCACAGAGAGCAGCAAGTGTCCAACGCCGGGATGTAACGGAGCGGGCCACGCTACGGGCCTTTACTCCCACCACCGCTCCCTATCCGGCTGTCCCAGGAAAGATAAGGTCACTCCAGAAAGTAAGTCCTACCCATTCTTCTATTATTCTACTCCCTGGCTGTCCCATTAAAGATAAGGTCACTCCAGAAAGTAAGTCCTACCCATTCTTCTATTATTCTACTCCCTGGCTGTCCCAGGAAAGATAAGGTCACTCCAGAAAGTAAGTCCTCCCCATTCTTCTATTATTCTACTCTCACTCCTCTCCCTATCTGACTGTCCCAGGAAAGATAAGGTCACTCCAGAAAGTAAGTCCTCCCCATTCTTCTATTATTCTACTCCCACTCCTCTCCCTATCTGACTGTCCCAGGAAAGATAGTCACTCCAGAAAGTAAGTTCTTCCCATCCTCCTACACCAAGGGTTCTTAACCTTTTTACGATTACAGACGCCCAGTGGATTGGAGAATGAGACACTTGTACAACATATGGGAATCTTTATTGAGGAATTTCCATTATTGAAGATTATCTTATGTTTCCTTTATTGAAGATTCCCTTATGTTTCCTTTATTGAAGATTCCCATATGTTGCATAAGTGTCTTATTCTCCAACTTGTAGTTTTCTATACCATTTATCACGCCCATTGCAGAGATTATTAGAAAAACAGTTCAACCACATCCACATACTGAAGGGTGTAACCATTAACTACTTTAGTGGTTACCAAGCATAATACATTTTTACAATGCAAGGACTACACACAAAGCCCACTGTGAAAGCCAGCACCGACAGGCCTGTGCCTCCGCTGCAGTAAATCCAGCAGGTAACTGGTACTCCAGGAGATAAGAGTAGAGCCAAACCCAGAGTAGTCAGGTATACACCAGGCAGAAACTTCACAAAACATGTCAAGGTGTCTCTTACGTGGTGGCCAAACCCAAAAAAGGGAGACTTTCCAGTCAACACCCAAAATCCTTAAATGGTCAGGCACTTACACCCATCTTCTGAGGACCTCACTCCATACAGATCTTCCAACCTTATAAGGAGGAACTGCTATAGTACATGGAGGAGATACAGGACCACTCAGGCAAACCGTTGGACCGTTTCGTACTTAGAGCACACCAAGACACAAAACAACATACCTCCCTGGACTTCTCATGTCACCGAAGGTTGTCAACTCCGCCTCAACTCACAATTATTGATACTCTGACTCCTTTTCTTGTCTGGCTCCAACCATCTCCTTCACAGTTGAATGGCTGGTAGGGAGCACTCAGGCCCGCCAAGAGTTCACCACTGCAAAAACAACAAGGTCAGCACAAGACAAACACTATGTACAAAGCATGCACCATGTATCTACATGAGACATCTAGAAATTGCATCAGCAACCACATTTTCTGAGCCTTTTATATATATAACTTCCAAATTGAAAGGTTGCAGGAACAAAGCCCATCTCAAGAGTCTTTGGTTGTGATTTCTCATTCTCTGCAAAAACCTCAGAGGATTATGGTCACTATACACTACTACAGGATGTGGGGAAGCACTGAGATAAACCTCGAATTTTGTACAGCCAACACCAAGGCTAAAGCTTCCTTCTCCACGGTTGCATAACCACGTTGATGCTTTTAATTTGACTGAGTGGTAACAGACTGGCTGCAGGCTCTCTCTCTCATCACCCTGCAACAACACTGCACCTACCCCTACATCACTAGCATCCACTTGTAGGAGAAGGGGCATTCAAACTCAGGACTTTTCAAAATAGGAGCATTCCCTAATAACAATTTCACATTTTCAAAAGCCCTAAAACATTTGCTGTCCCAGTTAAACTGAACTTTGGGACTGGTCAAGGTTGTCAGTGGTGACGTTACTAGGGAAAGGTTGGGACAGAAGCGTCTGTAATAACCCACCATGCCCAGGAACCTCATCACTGCTTTCCGATTTTGCGGCCTAGGAAAATTTACAATGGCCTTCACCTTAGCATTAATTGGGACCACTTTGCCCTGACAAACTACATAACCTAAGAACTGTACACTTGCTTGGCCGAACTCACTTTTACTCAGATTAATGGTTAAGTTGGCTTGGGCCAGACATTCAAACAACTTCCGTAATCTTACTAAGTGAGTATCCCACTGACTACTAAACACCACAATGTCATCCAAGTAGGCCCGTACACCATCCAACCCCCTTATTACAGTATTTATACGATGTTGGAAGGCGGCAGGAGCATTTCTTAGCCGAAGGGGAGTACATTATATTGAAATAACCCATCTCGAGTGACGAAGGCTGAAATTTCTTTTGCCCGCTGTGTGAGGGTATCTGATAATACCCTTTAAGTAAGTCCAGTTTACTCAAACTTTGCCCCTCCCACTGCATCAATCACATCATCCATGCGTGGCAAAGGGTAGCAGTCAACCTTCGTTACTTCATTTACTCTGCGATAGTCAGTGCACATGCGCATGGATCCATCAGGTTTGGGAACCATCAGGCATGGAGATGCCCACTGACTCTCGCTAGGCACTATAAACTGGTTTTCAAGGAGAAATTTCACCTATTCCTCCATGTGATGTTGTTTTGTTGTTCATACGATAAGGAGCTTGCTTTATTGGAACAGCCTCCTGACATCCACATCATGGGGGGTAATTTACTTACTTTAGGAATATCCCAAACAAAGTCGGAAATTCCTGAGTAACTGAACCAAGTCACAAGCTCCTGTACACTGAGTCCCTTCATGTTGCCAAGGATTTTTGCAAGATGGCTGAATTGCACAGCCTTACTTCTGTCATTACAGGAAGTTTTTCAGTTTCATCACTCGACTTGAATGGCGGCAACTCCCGCCCTAGAATGGTACCTTTTTAAACAGTTAATATGCATGATCCTGTCTGACTTGAGCCGGCCAGGCATCTTAACTACATAATTAGGCCCTGTGACAACAAAGGGTCCATCAAAACGTGTAGCCAAGGCATGTCCTGGAACTGGTTCCAAGGCTAACACTTTCTCCAACACTGAAGGAGCGAGGGCCGCCCGCGTCATACCGCTGCTTCATGGACCTCTGGCTAGCCTTAAGGTTGTCCGCTGTAACGTCTCGCCTGGTCTAATCGTTTCCTGAAAAGGATAACATCTTAAGGCGGGAAGCCTCATCTGCACCGCCCAGCCAATGCTCCTTGAGAACGGTAAGGGCCCCTCACTGGATGACCATAACAAGCTCAAAGGGACTGAAACTGAGAGATTCCTGGTGCTTTCCCTCACGGCAAACAAAAGAAAGGGGATCCCCTCATCCCAATCACTAGAGTTATCCATGCAATAAGCTTGCATCATGGTCTTAAGGGTTTGATGAAATCTTTCCACTACCCCCTGAGATTGAGGGTGATAGGCAGTTGAAAATTTAGGCTGTACATCTAACCCTTTTAACACATTTCTAAATAGTTTTGAAGTAAAGTTAGACCCTTGATCTGTTTGTACCTCCCGAGGAAAGCCAACTTGAGAAAAGAACTTCATCAAAGCCCGTAAGACTACACGAGCTGTAATCTTAAGTAGAGGGACTGCTTCCGGATACCTGGTAGTGGAACAAATAATCGTTAGTAAATAATTATTTCCATTCTGGTCCTTGGGAGCGGACCAACTACATCCACTACCAGCTTGCTGAAGGGTTCACCTGGTGCTGAAATGGGCTGAAGGGGAACAGGTTTAATGCTCTGATTAGGTTTTCCTATAAATTGGCAGGTATGACAGGTCTTTATATATTCTCCTACCATCTTCCACAGCCGAGGCCAGAAGAAGTGCCTGGAAACCCTAGATACTGTTTTAGCAATACCTAGGTGGCCACCTAGAGGTGTGTCTAGAAGCTAAGAACATGGTTTCTATAAGGCTCAGGCACCACAACCTGGTGACAAAAATTTGGCTTTCTACTGGTGCTGCAACGAGGTGCCTTCTTCATTAAAATACCTTTCCTGAAATAGAAACATTTACTTAAACGTAAAGATTCCTCCTCAGTCACAGCTGAGGCTCTAATTGATTTCAGAGAGTCATCACTCCCTGTGCAGCAATTAATTGCATCATAGTAGGCCCAATTTCCTTCTCACCCTCCTGATCCACGCACTGATTAGGCTAGACTCTAGTTAGCGTTCTTTTCTTCTGTTGACTGCAGTTCAACATCAGAAAATAGGTTTCCAAACCTAAGTCTTCACCATCCTCAGGAGAAATATCAGGGTTACCCTTGGTAGCCTGGTCACGAGACATACTTCGTGATGGCACCAACAGGGAAAAGGTCTGGCAGGGTTTCCAGCCTTTCCTCCCAAACTTTGGGGTCTGGTCCCCCACACTAGTGGCTCCTCACTGTCTAACAGACCCATTACGTTATTCCCCAATAAGAGGTTATCCTTCAAAAGGGAATCTATCAGAAATACAGGGAGATAGCCCACTTGGTAAGCGGATTCTACCCCAATTTTGTACTGGTGCTCTTATGGCCGAACCTGTAATACCCTTCAATAAGATATCTACCCCAGTGTAGGTATCATAGACACTGGTAACACCCAGCACGTAGTAAGGGAGTAGGTGCTACATCCATCTCTCAGACAACATGTTTCTACCCTGCCCACATCCTTATGAAGGCAACCGTGGACTTACTAGCAAAAACCTGCATCCTGGATTCTAGACCCCCCAAAGACTCCTCCACACTTTGTGTTGAAGACTGAATGCAGGCAACTGGGTGTCCCCTTTCCTGATCTCGCCGTCTAGAAAAGCAAAACTTGTGTCCCGTTTTTACAGTAGTAACAGGTATAATTCTTAAAGGTAATTTTACCATTTGGTGTAGGACTAGTACTGTGTGCTCGAGGAACTGAAACATTATTTGATGCTCTAGGTAAACTTTTGAGCCCAGCTGACTTACCTTTCCCTTCTGTTTGAGAGGGTGCCTCAGCCTTCATTTTTTCCCTTGAAAATTCTTGTCCCACTTACTTTTATGACCGTAGGATTTGGAATAAGGTTTAGAAAAACAGGGAAATTTTTTGAATGAGCATGACTGTTTTTACCTACCAATTCCTTTTTTTTTAAGAATTTTCACCCAGATCCTTTTTTTTCTGAAAGATTATCGGGGTTTTTTCCCCCAAAATTTTTAAGGTAAAAGGGGGAACATTGTAAAACCTCATGAACAATTAGGTCTACTAATTTTTATAGTCCTTTTTCACCCTTTTTAACAAGCCCCTTAAAAGGAACATTTTTTCCCCCAACCGTTAAGGTCTGCCCCCCTGAATTTTTATTTTGAATTTTTTCCCATTTTTTTAGGTATCATTTGGTATGCAAGCAATACTACCCCCTTTTTTTTTCCCCATAATCAGAAAATTTTTTTCCAGAGTCTCTCCCTTTTAAAAAATTTTTTCCACAAGCTTTTGTGCGAACTGGGGGAGCCCATTGCTTTTTTGGGGCCTCTTTGTTTCCTTTCAGTCTTCTAAAAAAAAGGAAAAATCTGTCGGGGCACTCCTGTAAACTTAGGGAAAAATTTCAGTTTTTGTTATGAAAAATACTGCCTTTTTTCTTTGTTCTAAAAACCTTTAACCCCTTTTACGTACTCTCTCTCCTGAGCTTCTAATAATTTTGTTTTAGCTTTTAAAGTTTTTCCCAAGTTCATCATCGTTTTTTTATAAAACCGAGGGGGGGATTCCTCCTGTTCACTTTTTAACAGACATTTTTTTTGGGGTGAATTATTTACCTCCTCACTGAAGCCAGAAAATTCTAAAGATTCAGTTTCTGACATTATTTACCCAAAAAACCCCTTTTCACAGCATCAATGGACAAGGTTTTTTCACAGGTACATAAAAAACACAAGTTCAATGGAAAAAAATTCACATGGCACTCTACCATAACCACAAAAAAAAAGTGTTATTTTAATTTTTAACCCCCCCTGGAGAAAAAAACCCTTTTTTAAAAATATTAAAAATCTTCCACTGACACCACCAAGGAAAAAAATTTCAAGGTAAATTTTATCCAAAAAAGAAACATGTGATTTTTAAACCCAACCAGTACATCTCAAAGAATGTTTTAAAATTATTTTAACAGTCAAATAACCCCGGGGTTAAGGCCCCCCCGTTATGTTATTTTCCCCTTATTTATCATCAAGATTCTACATGTACTAGCATAGGTATTTATTTTAAAGGCTTAGGGGGGGAGAATACTTTTAGGTTTTAAAAGGTATTTCCCCCGGCGGGGGGTGCTGTATCTGAAAACTTATTGGCCCTTTCCCCTTCCTCTAAAAAGGGTTTTTTTAAACCAACATTATAAAAAAAGTGCTCTATTAAGAGGTATATATACAAAAATTTTGGGTCCCCAAATTTTAAAAATATAACCAGCCCCCAAAAAACATGGCTCACCTCCCCCCATTTCCCCTCCTTTTCTTATCATTTTTTAACCCTCCAGTGTTTTGGGGTACACTGAAGATCACAGAATATCATGGAAACATCGTTTACAACACCCCCATTATTTTTGGCACTCATCCTGCCCACAACACAAAGCAGCTATAACAATACCAGCTCCCCGCATCAGCCATTTTTTTCCGGGGGCAAGGAGGGGAAGCAGGAGCCCCTCTCCCTCCTCACTATAAACAAAAAAAAAACCATCACTTTGCACATCCCCCCATGTACTTTTCAATATATCTTATGTTATTACAATGAGACATGCAACTTATAAACTAGTACTTAAAAAATGTGATTTATATTTATAACCTATTATATTAAGAAAATCAGTTTAATTCAGCTTCTTTTTCTTTAAGGGGGGCCCCCTTTTTAAAAAATTTTTTGGTACCTCTGATTAATTCAATATAATTTAAGGGGTTCATTTTTTTAAATTTCAACAAACATGCTGGGGTTTCCTAGCCCCCCCAACAAGTCCATAATACCCCATAACACTTATGCTTATAATTAGGAACAGAATAAGATGGATAACTAGGGGGAAGGAATGGGGGGGTAACTGTGAATGGAAAAATTAGGTATGGGCCCCCAAAAAATACCCCATGGGTTATGGATACCCCAGTTAAGGACCCTGGTCTAGATACTGCCCCATGATCCACCATCCTTAATCTGAACGAGTTACGTTGGCTTTAACGTTTTTTGGAAAAACAAAAAAAAACAGTAGAATGTAATCCCCTATTGGCCCCACAGACTGTCTACATTCTACCTACCTTTTTTAAAACATACCTCAGAAAAAAATCACATTCCCCCCCCCAAAAAAAAACCCTTTATTTAAATTAATTTTAAAAAAGAAAACTACCCATGATCCACCATTTTTTCAAGACTCTATATTCTGTCCCCCTCAAAAAAACCACTTTCACACTCCTCTAAAACACTATAAATTCCAGCTACCTCTAAAAGACACCCCCAAATTTCCCTATCTTCCAGATGACTACATTCTATCATTTCTATAAGACTACATTTTTTCCATTTCATAATTCTACATTCTACCATTTCTATGGGCTGTCTACATTCTTTTTTCCTTTAAAAGGCTGTTAGGGGAGGTAAGATTATTTTTGTATATTAGAATGATCTTTCACTCCCATCTCTACCTAGACTCGCTTAATATTCTTTTTTTTATTGGCTTATTAAAATTTTAAATTTTAAAAATTTCTTTTTTTGGGTTTTTAAAAGGGAATGTAATCATGGCTTTTTTTTGGTTAATAAAGGTAATTTTTATATGACTTTATTGGGGTTTTAAAGGTAATTTACTTGTTTTATTTATGTACAAGTCTTAAAAAATGAACTGTACTGAATCCTGACTTAGAACTTAGGTTTTTCAATGTCAGTTTTTTAAAAGTTCGATGGAACCCCCAGTTATTAAGTTTTATGTTGAGGTAAACTTAAGATGTTTAAGTTTACAGTCTAATGTATGAATTTAAATGAATAATCATAAGTTTACAGTCAATTTTTTAAGTTTTTAGACAGATGTACAGTGGGGCCCCCGGGGTATTTTTGTAAGTGCTTTTTTTTAAATGTATTTTTGGTGGTCTAAAAGGACTAATCTAATTTACATCATTCCTTATGGGAACAAATTTTTTGGAACGGCACTTGAACAGCATTCTGGATCGGGGAATTAATTTTAAAACCGGGGGGCCCCTGTTAAAAAAAAAGATTAGGGGGTACTAGTTTACAATAGGTTGTGCAAAAAAAATAGGCTGTATAAATACAATAGGTTTTTCAATATACAATGGTTTTTCTAGTATACAATAAAAAGAGTATACTAGGTTTTTCTGTTTTTAATAGGCTGTAAGTTTTGTAGGTTTTTCAAGTTTACAATAGGCTGTACAAGTACTTAAAGACTGTACAAAACAGTAGGGTTCAATTTTTTATTGCGTACAACTTACAATTTTATAAGCTTTTATAGGCTGTAAAAGTTTTTAATAGGGGGTACAAGTTTGCAATGTTATAAGTTTACAATGAGGGATAAAAATTTTTTAGTAGGGTAAAAAATATACAATAGGCTGTACAAGTTT
>WNWK01033696.1:0-20972 GCA_009830355.1 Cherax destructor | reverse complement strand
GGATGGGTATGGGGTGCATAATAAAGATATCAAACTAACAATTAAGACTATGAGGTATAATGGTAACTGAATACAAAGTTGGATTTGTGATCACTTGCGCCAAGCTCTTCAGTGATCTCCAGATTATTTACGAGTGTTTCCTTATTTGACAAGACCAGATCGAACAAATTATTTCCTATGGTAGGCTCTGTTACACACTGTTTCAGAAAACAGTCCTGAACTACTTCCATAAAGTCACTGGACTCCAGATTACCGGTCAAAGAAGTCCAGACAATTTAACTAAAGTTAAAATCCCCTACTATCACTACATTATTGTGTCTAGAAGCCCTAACAATTTCGTCCCAAAGAAGTCTCCCTCTATTGTGATCCAAGCCTGGCATAAATGTCATTTCTGCCATAGAAGAGGTCCCAGTTGTCTATAAATGGTAATGCAATATCCTTACAGTGTTAGTCCAGCCAGCAATTACCACCAATTGCCCTGGACAACCATTTCATTTCCAACTCCTCTTCTCGGCAAAATGCCATATATTACAGGGTGCTCTACCTTCCTAATTATGTCTATTGTTGTACTGTACTTACTAATCAAATACTTCTAAGCTTAATATCATTACCTCCAACAGAGAGAGAGGTATGTGCATACTCACCTATTTGTTGTATGTTATGTGTGTGTGTACTCACCTAATTGTGTGTGTATGTACTCACCTAATTGTGTGTGTGTACTCACCTAATTGTGTGTGTGTGTTCAGGTGCGTGCCCGCATGCGCGTAAAAAGAAGAACAAGTAGCTTACCCGTAATTCCTTTATATTTCTTGATTACACTGTGTAAAAATGGATCACTTTTGATTTTATCAGCCACGGTAAGTGTTGAAGTCATTGTCTCCAGGTTCCGCCACTACTGTCTCCCTCAACACTGACCTGTCCTCCGTCACTCACTGTGTCTCCCTCAACACTGACCTGTCCTCCGTCACTCACTGTGTCTCCCTCAACACTGACCTGTCCTCCGTCACTCACTGTGTCTCCCTCAACACTGACCTGTCCTCCGTCACTCACTGCCCTCACGACCTGTCCTCCGTCACTCACTGTGTCTCCCCAACACTGACCTGTCCTCCGTCACTCACTGTGTCTCCCTCAACACTGACCTGTCCGTCACCCTGTGCCTCAACACTGACCTGTCCTCCGTCACTACGTGCTCCCTCAACACTGACCTGTCCTCCGACCTGTCTCTCAACACTGACCTACCTACCTGTCTACCTCACCAAAGGCGGCTGGTTGTAGGTCATGCCCTGGAGGCTGCTTAAGCCAAGTAGAGCACTGAAGTAAGTCTACTGGCCTATGTTAGGCAGGTAATTTTCATACCCACTCATGTACCTCTGCAACCTTTTTTTTGCAATAATAGCAAATTGAACTAATAAGAAACTTTGTGGAAAAAGACACTTATGTATAATTCAAGACATTTATTAGAGCGAAACGTTTCCTCTAATAAATGTCCTGAACTCTAAATAAATGGTTCAGAGAACCGACAAGCTGATAAATGTGCAACATGTGCAACACTTGGGTATCTTTATTGAGGAAACGTTGGAAATAAATGGTATAAAACACCGACACAATGGAAAAATAAACACATAAGCAGTATAATGTGATCCTTTATTGACAACGTTTCGCCCACGCAGTGGGCTTTATCGAGTCACAAACAGATCTACCTGGATAAAGGATACATGAGTAATTATAGGATTTAGTCAGGTGGAGAATGCTGCATGTGATAGTTACAACCTTCGGTAACATAAAAAGAACATAAGAACATAAGAAAGAAGGAACACTGCAGCAGGCCTACTGGCCCATGCGAGGCAAGTCCAAATCTCCCACCGGCTTAAGCCAATGCCCCGACCCAGCCAGGTCAGGTTACATTCACTTAAGGAAGGAGCACGGCATCTGACCTAGTAGCACAAACTAGTCAGGTCCAACTCACACCCACCCGCACCCACTCATATATTTATCTAGCCTATTTTTAAAACTACACAACGTTTTAGCCTCTATAACTGTACTCGGGAGTTTGTTCCACTCATCGACAACTCTATTACCAAACCAATGCTTTAGTATATCCTTCCTGAATCTGAATTTATCCAACTTAAAGCCATTGCTGCGAGTCCTGTCAATACTAGATATTTTTAGCACGCTATTTACATCACCTTTATTTATTCCTGTTTTCCATTTATACACCTCAATCATATCCCCCTAATTCTACGCCTTTCTAGAGAGTGCAGATTCAGGGCCCTCAGTCTATCTTCATAGGGAAGATTTCTGATACATGGAATCAACTTAGTCATCCTCCTTTGTACGTTTTCCAGAGCATTTATATCCATTCTGTAATACGGTGACCAAAACTGTGCAGCATAATCTAGATGAGGCCTAACCAAGGATATATAGAGTTGAAGAACAACCTGAGGACTCCTATTATTTATGCTTCTTGATATGAAGCCAAGGATTATGTTCGCTTTATTGCGAACACTTATGCACTGCTGTCTTGGTTTTAGATTACTGCTAACCAGAACTCCTAAATTCTTTTCGCAATCAGTAGTATTAAGATCTACATTATTTAGTTTATATGTGGCATGGTTATTGTCCTGTCCAATATTTAGAACTTTGCATTTATCTATATTAAACTGCATCTGCCACTTCTCCGACCACTGCATCAGTCTATTCAAATCTTCCTGGAGTGCTCTAATGTCCTCATTTGAATGAATTGGACGGCCTATTTTGGTGTCATCGGCAAACTTGCTTATGTCGCTATTTATTCCCTCATCTATGTCGTTTATGTAGATTGTGAACAACAAGGGGCCCAATACTGACCCCTGTGGAACACCGCTTGTGACACTTCCCCACTCTGATTTCTCCCCATTTATGCAAACTCTCTGCTGCCTATTTGTCAACCATGCCTCTATCCAGGAAAAATTTCTCCTCCTATTCCGTGTGCCTTAATTTTCCTCAATAGTCTCTGATGTGGGACTCTATCAAAAGCCTTACTGAAGTCCATATACACAACATCATATTCATTACCATGATCTACCTCCTCAAATATCTTAGTGAAAAAGTTATTAAATTTGTAAGGCAGGAACGCCCTTTGTAAAACCGTGCTGAGATTCATTGATTAATTCATGCTTTTCAAGATGGCTACGAATTGCCTCGGCTATTATTGATTCCATAAATTTTCCCACTATGGAGGTTAGGCTTATTGGTCTATAGTTCGAAGCTAAGGACCTGTCTCCTGCTTTGAAAATAGGTATTACATTTGCAATTTTCCACTTATCTGGCACCATGCCAGTTTGCAGTGATATGTTGAAAAGATTAGCCATAGGTTTGCTAAGCTCCTCTTTACATTCCTTTAGAACCCTTGCATACAGTTCATCAGGGCCTGGGGATTTGTTAGGTTTTAATTTATCTATTTGTCTAAGGACCATGTCACTTGTGACCCTAATCATCCATAGTTTACTATCATCCTGTTCTACATAATGTATTATTTCTGGAATATCGCTGGTATCTTCCTGTGTAAAAACTGAGAGGAAGTAAGTGTTAAAAATTCTACACATTTCCTTATCACTGACGGTGAGCTGACCTGAGTAACTTTTGAGTGGGCCTATCTTTTCCTAATCTTACTTCTGTATACCTGAAAAATCCTTTTGGGTTAGTCTTCGATTCTCTTGCAACTTTACCCTCATAGTCTCTTTTTGCTTTTCTTATTCCCTTTTTTATTTATCTCTTTAACTGAATATATTGATTACTTAATTGCCCCTCTCCTCTTTTGATTCGCCTATATATGCCTCTCTTTTGACCAATGAGATGTTTTAATCTATTGTTCATCCATTTAGGATCATTTTTGTTTGATCTGATTTCCCTAATAGGAACATAAGTTGTCTGAGCAGCTAGAACGAATTTATGTCCATTCTGTAATATGGAGACCAAAATTGAGCTGCGTAATCTATGTATAAAGCTGTAATATAACCTCTGGACTTCTGTTGCTAACACTTCTTGATATAAATCCCAGTAATCTATTTGCCTTATTACGTACGCTTAGGCATTGCTGTCTTGGTTTAAGGTTGCTGCTTACCATCACCCCCAAGTCCTTCTCGCAATCTGTATGGCTAAGTTCTACGTTATTTAACTTATAAGTGCTTGGGTTATGGACGCTCCCGAGCTTCAGAACCTTGCATTTATCTACATTGAACTGCATCTGCCACTTTTCTGACCACGAATTAAGTTTGTCTAAATCTTCCTGAAGTTCTATTACATCTATGTTTGAATCAATTATCCTACCTATCTTCGTGTCGTCGGCGAATTTGCTCATATCACTAGTAATTCCCTCGTCAAGGTCATTCATATATATTATAAATACCAACGGGCCTAAGACTGATCCCTGTGGAACACCACTTGTTACATGTCCCCATTCGGATTTAACCCCATTTATGCACACTCTCTGCTTCCTATTGGTGAGCCATGACTCGATCCATGACAACACTTTTCCCCAAATGCCATGAGCTGCCACTTTCTTTAACAGTCTCTGGTGCGGTACTCTATCAAAAGCCTTACTAAAGTCTAAATAAACAATATCGAATTCTTTATCATGATCAACAGCCTCAAAAGCTTTACTGAAGAAGGTTAATAAATTAGATAGGCAGGAACGGCCCCTCGTGAATCCATGCTGAGTCTCATTAATCAATTTATGGTTATCTAGATGGCTTCTAATAATATCAGCTATAATTGACTCTAGTAATTTGCCTACAATTGAGGTAAGGCTTATTGGCTTCATATCAAGAAGCATAAATAATAGGAGTCCTCTAGAAGATAAACAGAATGCAGATGTTATATACACAGATTTTGCAAAAGCCTTTGACAAGTGTGACCATGGTGTAATAGCACACAAAATGCGTGATAAAGGAATAACAGGAAAAGTTGGTAGATGGATTTATAATTTCCTAACACATAGAACACAAAGAGTAGTAGTCAACAGAGTAAAGTCTGAGGCAGCTACTGTGAAAAGCTCTGTTCCACAAGGCACAGTACTTGCTCCCATCCTATTCCTCATCCTCATATCAGACATTGACAGGGATATAAGCCACAGTGCTGTGTCTTCCTTTGCAGATGACACCCGAATCTGTATGACAGTGTCCACCGTTGAAGACACTGCAAGACTCCAAGCAGACATAAACCAAATCTTTAAATGGGCTGCAGAAAACAATATGAAGTTCAATGATGAGAAATTTCAATTACTCAGATACGGAAAACGTGAAGAAATTAAAATCTCATCGGAGTACAAAACTAATTCCAACCACACAATAGAGCGAAAACTAATGTCAAAGACCTGGGAGTGTTCATGTCAGAGGATCTCACCTTCAAGGACCATAACAATGTAGCAATTGCATCTGCTCGAAAATGACAGGATGGATAATGAGAACCTTCAAAACCAGGGATGCCAAGCCCATGTTGACACTTTACAGATCGCTTGTTCTATCTAGGCTGGAATATTGCTGCACACTAACTGCACTTTCAAGGCGGGTGAAATTGCTGACCTTGAAAATGTGCAGAGAACCTTCACGGCACGCATAAGTGCGATAAACCACCTCAACTACTGGGAACGCTTGAAGTTCCTAAACCTGTACTCTCTAGAACGCAGGCGGGAGAGATACATTATTATATACACATGGAAAATTCTCGAGGGCTTAGTACCAAACTTGCACACAAAAATCACTCCCTACGAAAGCAAAAGACTCGGCAGGCGATGTAACATTCCCCCAATGAAGAGCAGGGGTGCCACTAGCACGTTGAGGGACAACACAATAAGTGTGAGGGGCCCAAGATTGTTCAACTGCCTCCCAGCATACATCAGGGGGATTACCAACAAGCCCCTGGCTGTCTTCAAGCAGGCACTGGACAGGCACCTCAAGTCGGTACCTGATCAGCCGGGCTGTGGTTCGTACGTTGGACTGCGTGCGGCCAGCAGTAACAGCCTGGTTGATCAGGCTCTGGTCCAACAAGAGGCCTGGTCACGGACCGGGCCGCGGGGGCGTTGACCCCTGGAATTCTCTCCAGGTAGACTCCAGGTAGGTTGTTCTTCAACTCTATATATCCTTGGTTAGGCCTCATCTAGATTATGCTGCACAGTTTTGGTCACCGTATTACAGAATGGATATAAATGCTCTGGAAAACGTACAAAGGAGGATGACTAAGTTGATCCCATGTATCAGAAATCTTGCCTATGAGGATAGACTGAGGGCCCTGAATCTGCACTCTCTAGAAAGGCGTAGAATTAGGGGGGATATGATTGAGGTGTATAAATGGAAAACGAATAAATAAAGGGAATGTAAATAGCGTGCTAAAAATATCTAGTATTGACAGGACACGCAGCAATGGCTTTAAGTTGGATAAATTCAGATTCAGGAAGGATATAGGAAAGCATTGGTTTGGTAATAGAGTTGTCGAGGAGTGGAACAAACTCCCGATTACAGTTATAGAGGCTAAAACGTTGTGTAGTTTTAAAAATAGGCTAGATAAATATATGAGTGGGTGCGGGTGGGTGTGAGTTGGTCCTGACTATACACACACAACCCGCACATATAAAAGGGAGGAGCTTACGACGACGTAAGCTCCTCCCTTTTATATGTGCGGGTTGTGTGTGTATTGTTCCAGTCACGGTATTGTGCCTTTTTTGTTATTTATGTTCCTGATTAGTTTGTGCTACTAGGTCAGATGCCGTGCTCCTTCCTTAAGTGAATGTAACCTGACCTGACTGGGTCGGGGCATTGGCTTAAGCCGGTGGGAGACTTGGACCTGCCTCGCATGGGCCAGTAGGCCTGCTGCAGTGTTCCTTCTTTCTTATGTTCTTATGAATGTAACCTGATCTGGCTGGGTCGGGGCATTGGCTTAAGCCGGTGGGAGACTTGGACCTGCCTCGCATGGGCCAGTAGGCCTGCTGCAGTGTTCCTTCTTTCTTATGTTCTTATGTTCTTATGTTAAGAAAGGAGGAACACTGCAACAGGCCTACTGGCCCATACTTGGCAGGTCCATGTCAAAACCAACCCACCAACACCAACAGTATATGGGAAGACCTTCTGCAGTGTTCCATTATTAAGTTCTATGTGGGAAAGCGATGAAGAAGTTTCTTGGCAATAGGTTCAGCTATGTTGTAGAAGCCGTTGTTCTGGTTGAAGTTGTTGGATATACAGATAAGTGATGATTCCAGGATTCTTCGGTATTGAGTGTTGTCTTCTCTGGCGATGAGTCTTGCGTTTCTGTAGTTGATTAAATGGTTGTGTGAATTTCGGTGTTGAACACAGGCATTTCTCGGGTCGTCAGATCTGCCTGCGTACTGGTGTTCTGAAATACGTGTTTGGAGGTCTCTGGATGTCTCGCCGACGTATAATTTGCTGCAGTCATTACAAGGAATTGTGTATACCTCTGCAGTGGATTGAAGCTTGTCCTGTTTGCTACTGGTAATGTCCTTGATGGTGGTGGATGTGGAGGTAGATACTTGGAATGAGGTATTGGAAAAAATGTTGGAAACGTGTTTGGCAATGGAGTTGGTGGGGAGGACTATGTATCTCTTCTCGGCAGTGCTTCTCTGGTGTGTTGAAGATGTTAAGCCCGTCGTCTGCAGTCTCTAATAAAGTGACGAGGATAGTGAAGTTTAGAAAACTTGCTCAATAAGGAGCATTCTTCCTCAAGGAACCACTGCTGCAGATTCTGAGTGCGGCAGGAAAAGCCTATAATTACACCACGTTTAGTTTGGTGTCGTGGTGGAGTAGAAGTGGAGAAGATCGTGTTGGTTGGTAGTTTTTCAATAGACTTTAAAACCATGACCATGAACTTCGTTTTAAAGTCTATCGAAAACCTACCAACCAACACGATCTTCTCCACTTCTACTCTCACCACGACACCAAAACTAAACGTGGTGTAATTATAGGCTTTTTCCTGCGCGCACTCAGAATCTGCAGCAGTGAGTTCCTTGAGGAAGAATGCTCCCTTATTGAGCAAGTTTTTTCTAAACTTCACTATCCTCGTCACTTTATTAGAGACTGCAGACGACGGGCATTAAACATCTTCAACACACCCAGAGATAAGGTGGATATTGGAGAGTCAGTGGCACTAGGTGACAAGGACAGCAATAGGTATAGTGGAAAAACAGAAATGAACAAGAAGAGTAAAGAGAAGGGAGGTTTTCTGAACATTTTTTATACTAATAGTCGTAGTGCGAGAAATAAGATGGACGAATTGAGATTATTTGCAAGTGCAAGTAATATTGATGTTTTTGCATTAACTGAGACGTGGTTTAATATGAAAAATCAGTACATGCCTGCCGAATGTTACATTCAGGGTTTTAAATTGTTCCAAGTAGACAGAAGTATCGGGAAGGGGGGTGGGGTGGCACTCTATGTCCGTGATCATTTAAATTGTTGCATAAAATCGGGTATAAAGTCTGAAATAATACATACAGAGTCTGTCTGGATAGAATTTTTAGAGGGGTGTGAAAAATTGATTTTAGGCGTGATATACCGTCCTCCAAACTTAAATAGGGAACAAGGGAAACTACTTTGGGAGGAAATTGTTAAGGCCACAAGGCATGATAACGTAGTGATTCTAGGGGACTTTAACTTTAGTCAGATTGATTGGAATTTCTTGACAGGTAATTTAGAATCAAACGACTTTTTTAGAAGTAGTTCAGGATTGTTTTTTAAAGCAGTTTGTGACAGAACCTACAAGGGGAAATAACCTACTTGACTTTGTTCTGGCAAACAAGGAATCCCTTGTTAATAATTTAGAAATTACAGAGGAACTCGGCACAAGCGACCACAAGTCAATTACCTTTAGCATTGAACGGATGTATGGTAGTAGGGATAATTCAGTAACAGTCCCAGACTTTCGCTTAGCAGATTATAATGGGCTTAGAGGACACTTATCAACTGTGGACTGGGGTAACGAAGAGAGCTATCAATATGACAGCTTTCTTAACACTATACAGACAGCCCAAAGAACATTTATCCCATATAAAGAAATTAGATCAAGTAGAAATGACCCAAAATGGACGAATAATAGGCTCAAATATCTTTTAGGGCAGAAGAAATGAATTTATAGGCGCATAAATAGAGGTGAGGGTCATCTTATAAATCAGTATACTGACATTAAGAGGGACGTTAAAAAGGGTATAAGAAAAGCTAAATGGGACTATGAAATTAAAGTTGCTAGGGATTCAAAAACTAACCCAAAAAGTTTTTTCCAGGTTTATAGAACAAAAGTTAGGGATAAGATAGGTCCCCTTAAAAATAACTCTGGGCATCTTACTGACAAGGAGAATGATATGTGCTCTATTTTTAATAATTATTTTCTCTCGGTTTTCACACAGGAAGACACTAATAATATCCTAGTAATTAATTTTTATAGTGGCCATGAAGTAGATAAATTATGTAATATCACAGTCACTAGTGAAATGGTTATGAAACAAGTAGACCGACTGAAACAAAATAAATTGCCGGGTCCTGATGAGCTTTTTGCAAGGGTTCTTAAGGAATGAAAAATGGAACTCTGTGAACCAATATCTAACATTTTTAATTTATCTCTTCAAACAGGTGTAGTGTCTGATATGTGGAAGATGGCTAATGTAATTCTGATTTTTAAAGCAGGGAACAAGACACTACCGTCAAATTACCGCCCAATAATCCTGACCTCAATTGTAGGCAAATTACTAGAGTCAATTATAGCTGATATTATTAGAAGCCATCTAGATAACCATAATTTGATTAATGATACTCAGCATGGATTCACGAGGGGCCGTTCCTGCCTATCTAATTTATTAACCTTCTTTAGTAAAGCTTTTGAGGCTGTTGATCACGATAAACAATTCGATATTCTTTATTTAGATTTCAGTACCACAACAGATACTGTTAAAGAAAGTGGCAGCTCATGGCAGTACTTAGCTCAGAGGTGATCTGTACTTAGCTCAGAGGTGATCTGTACTTAGCTTAGAGGTGATCTGTACTTAGCTCAGAGAGGACGTGTCTAGGGTTCTTTGTGGACTGAACCACTTTTGCTCTGTGAAGTGAACCAAGATGCCGTCCATTGAGGGTAGCGAAGCTTGAGATTCGGCGATTGACGAAGGAAAACAAGAGGATTCGTAGTAGTCCTCCTGTTGTGAGTCCTCAGATCAAGAAGGGAACCTGGGCAGTGGCCGGACTTCATGGAACGAAGTTGAAGATCAAGAAAACGAATGGAGAGTTAGAAACGATGAAGAAGAAAGAGACTACTGTGGAAACTGTTGTGGAAACATCGAACGCCTTCTCCGTAAAATATCTGGGAATCCCCTTTGACCTATGCATGTCAGGAGAATTGATAGGGAACAGTGTAGTAAAGAAAACATTCCACGCCCAGCCTTGGTTGTGTGCGGGTGTCTGGTGGAGCCCCCTGGAGTTGACCTGGTGGAACTTCATTCTCATCATGGCGGATGGTTACAGACGCCGGGTGAATACTGTTGGTATTGAACTACTACAAGGAGCAGTTTACCCATCGAACGCAGAGATTTTACTGCCTGCCATAATTCGCGACACTCTGGGCATACAACATTCAGAGTTATACGGCATTGCCCTCAATGGGGCAAGGAGGATCCTTGTAAAATTCCCCTGTACAGCAGCTTACGAAAGGATCGTCGACATGTACCAGGACAAGCGGAAGGTCGTCATGCAAGGTGTAGAGGTATGTGTTAGGGACATTTCAGCCACGTATAAGTGGTTGAAACTCCATCATGTCCCATTCGAGGCGAGTGCGACGGACATTCAGGATGTTTTGAAAAAGTATGGTGTGATACATGCGATCAACGTGGGCTGTTGGATGAATGGTTTGTACGCTGGCATGCTCGAGGGCACTAATAATGTGAAGATGACATTAAGGAAACCTGTACCTTCCTACATTCTAATGGAAGACTTTCGTACCCAGGTTTATGTAACTTATGTCGGCCAGGTGAGGACATGTCGGTTGTGTGAGCAACCAGGACACATAGCGGCGGACTGTGCACGTAGGCGTGTTGGAGATCGGAGGGAGGAGGTACGTGCCGTGACCAGCTTGGATGACAGGACATCTCCGGAGGTTGGATTGGTGGAGCAGAGCGACGGGAAGAAGGAGAACGGGAATCAACAACAATCGTGGAGTGCGGAGGTGGATCAGGAGGAGAAGCAACAGCGTGCTGTTGCCTTGATTTCAGATGTGACGCTGGAGGCGACTGCAGCGCAAGGCATGACCATGGACGAGAGTCAGCATGGTGAGGGTGAGGAAGCAGCTATCCTGCAGGATTTGCATGAATTCATTGGTAGTGCACCCTTATTACTGGATGATATTTCAGAGGATGTGGGTGTGGTTGGGCAAGGAGAGGAGGTTATGAGAGCTACGGAGACGGGCGAGGTAATGAGAAGTGATGGAATTGGTGTAGAGGCTTCAGTAAATGTGACAGTTGTAGAGGCTGAAATCCACAGGGAAGAGGACATGGAGATACCGGTGGAAAAGGGAGAATCTAGGAAACGACCTGGGGATGATACAGATGAGGATGTGTTAACTGCAGCTCAGAGGCCTGGCAAAAAGATGTGGGCTGAGGTGGTTCAGGGTAAAGGGTGTCGGGTGAAGGGAAATGGAGCACCAAGAGAATCAAAGGGGAAGGGAAAGGGGAAGGGAGGGAATGATGGTGCAACGATGGTTAAGATAGACAAAAGAGCACTGAAATCGAAAGGAAAACCCCAACCGTTCACTTCAGGTGTGTAACAATGAACGTAAATGGCCTCAGAAATGAGGTCAAACGCAAATGGGTTGAGATAACGTTAATGCGATGGAGGGTAGATGTAGTGTTTTTTCAAGAACACAATTTTAGGCAGGGGGAGGAGATTGTAATAAAGGGTTATCAAGTATTTGCTGGCAGTGCTCGGTTGTTCAAAGGGGGTGTGTTGGTGGGGATTAGGGAGACCAGCCCTTTCACCTTGTCATCATGGGAGGAGGTGGGGGGAAGGGTGGTTCGAGTGAATGGATATTGGGGAGGAGTACAGGTTAGCTTTTTGGGAGTGTATCTCCTGGCTGTGGCGAATAAGCGTATTAAAGATGATTTTATTAATAATGAGTTAACTTATGCTTTCCGGGGACTACCTCACGTCACTGTCATAGCAGGGGATTGGAATAGTGTGATTAGGGTTAGGGATGTAGAACCAAGGGAAAGCGGTTGTGTGCTGGGTTCATTATGAGAAGTCTTGAATGCGGTGGGGGTGGTGGATGTGGTGGGAGGGAGGGGGGAACCGGTAGACTACACTTTCTATAGGAAGAATTATGCTGCTCGTTTGGACAGAGTATATGTGACGAAAGCAGTGGTTGTGGAAAAGGTGGAGTGTATTGATGTTGGTTTTTCGGACCATCGAGGAGTTTTGTTTGAAGGAGGATGGGAAGGAGCTGTCAGGGTGTACCAGAGTTATTGGAAATTGAATACGAGATTGTTGGAGAGATGGGGATGATGAAGATTTTGAGGGTGGTGGGGGAGATGTGGAGGGAGGGAAGGGTGTTGAAGGTAAAGGTAGCGAAGTGGTGGGATGAGAGAGGTAAACCGGAAATCAGGAAGTTTTACCAGCGGGTGGGGGGTGAGGAGGCGAGGTATAGGTATGGATATCAGAGGTATTTGGAAGGTTTGTTGAGTGGGTGTTATGGGGGGGATTGGGGGGGAAGGTCTAGCGAAGAGGTTGGGGTTTTGCGAAACAGACTAAGGGAGATCCAGGAGGAACGGTTTCAGGCTTTAAGACTTAGGAGTGGTTTGGAGGAGGTATTATGGGGTAACAAAGCGTCGAAGATGGTTCTGAGGCATTTTCAAAGGAGGCGGGCTAGTATGTTGATCTCGTCTATAAAGGTAGAGGAGGGAATGGGGGGTTATGAGGAGGGGCGAGAGTTGAGGACAACAGAGGGTATAGGAGGATATGCAGAGTGTTGGTATAGGAAAACTTATGGAAGGGAAGAACAGGATTTAGAGGCAGGTGAAGGGATTTTACATGGAATTAGGAAGTTTTTGAGTGATGAGGATAGGCAGGCTTGTGAGGGAGAGATAACTGAGGAGGAAGTATGGGAAGCAATTAAAGGTCTACGGATGGGAAAATCGCCTGGATCAGATGGGTTGCCAGGGGAATTGTATGTAAAGCATTGGCAGGTGTTAAAAGAGATGTTAGTGAGGGTAGTAAATGAGTTGAAAGGGGAGGGAATAATGGGGGAAAGTATGAGAACTGGGGTGGTTGTGTTGGTAGCGAAAGGGAAGAATTCGAGGAGGTTAAGTGATTATAGGGGAATAGCTCTGATGAATACTGACCATAAAATTTTTGCAAAGATTTTAGCGAATAGAATAAAGAGGGGTTTGGGGAACATGTTGCATGAGGGACAATTGGGAGTACCTG
Source organism: Cherax destructor (assembly GCA_009830355.1). Taxonomy (NCBI): domain Eukaryota; kingdom Metazoa; phylum Arthropoda; class Malacostraca; order Decapoda; family Parastacidae; genus Cherax; species Cherax destructor. Next base: position 7,530 of record WNWK01033696.1, on the reverse strand, counting down.
GAAGGAGTATAATGACGGGGCATAGACGTATCAAGAGGTTTATAGATGAGAGTCGAACAGGAGGCGTGTTGGGCCTGGACTGGCAGAGAGCATATGATAGAGTGGATAGAGAAATACTGTATGAAATTTTGGGGAAACAGGGTTTTGGGAAGGAAGTGGTGAGTTGGGTGCGTACTTTGTATGAGAAGGCTAAGTTCAGAGTGCAAATAAATGGGAGGGTAGGGGAGGCGGTGAGTATGGAGAGGGGTCTGCGACAGGGTTGTCCGCTGTCGCAGATCCTGTTTGCCTGCTTACAGGATCCCTTTTATAGGTTAGTGGAGGAGGATTAAGTGAGGGGGGGGGGAGAATAATGTGGATGGGGTAGGAATTGTAGGTTATGTAGACGATACTAACGTTTTGGTATCGTCAGAGCAGCAATTGAGCATGGTGAATGGGCTAGTAGATTTTTGGAAGGGCGACGGGAATGAGGGTGAATAGAGAAAATCTAATCTACTGGAGGTGGGGAACTGGACGGGGAGCGTTGGGGGTGAGGGAGGGATGGGGTTGTGTTGACACATTAAAGATTTGTGGAATAGTGTTTAGTGCGAACACTTTGGTAGCGAGGAAGTAAACTCGAGAATGGTAGTGGAGGCGGCAATACATAGGATGATGGGTTGGGGAGTAGGGAGGTTACTTTGTTGCAAAGGGCAGTTGTCGTGAATGTATTAGTGTACAGTAAGCTATGGTTTTGTGCGGCGGTCTTTTCCCTTTTGGAGGTTGATGTAAGAAGATTATTGCAAAGTGTGCTAAAGTTTGTATGGGGGCATGGAAGGCATTGGCTGTGTAGAGAGGTGGTGGAAACTAAGGTACGTTGGGGGGTTTAGGGTTGATACCCTTAAGGTGTAGGCTTAGGAGTGTGTTCGTGAGGCATGAGTTTTTACGGGGAGTGGTGGGAGGCAGGAGAGTAGGGGTGTGATGAGGGAGGTACGCAGGTGGTGGGGGAAGGAGTTATTGAAGTGTGAGGAAATTCTGAGAGGTTTGTTGGTATTGCGAGATCCAGGTGCAATTAGGGTGAGTCGGCTGGATAGGATAGGACAAGGGGTGATGGAGGTGAAGGGAAGGGTGAATTTTCCGTTGTATAATTGGGGTAGAACCTGGGGGTGGTTGAAAAAGTTGAAACTGAACCCGAGGGTCAGAGATACAGGGTTTAGATTTCTACATGGAATCTTAGCGTCGAAGGCTCAGTTATTTGTCATGGGAATAGTTGGGGATGGTAGGTGTGACAGGTGCGGGAACTAGATACGGCTTTTCATGCTGTATATTTTTGCGAGGGTCTTACAGGGGTATGTGCATGGTTTGGTGAAGTGTTGAGAAGAATAGGGAAAAGAGGTGTGTCAGCTCTACGGGCGTTAAGTTTGGACGTGGGGCAGTTCTCGGAAAGCGTACAAAGGACAATGTCTTATTTAGTTTTGGATTACATTCATATATCGTGGGGAATGAGGGAGGTGAGAAGTGATGTAAGAATAAGGGCGTTAGCAGCAGGGTTTTATAGAACAAAATGTCGTAATAAAAGCCTGTATGGGAGGGTATGGGAGAGGGATTTTCCAAGTGTTTATAGGGATTTCACAGTACATTGGTTATTAAGCATGATAAGGTGAAAGGGAGGGGCTGCCTAGTTTTGTTGAGGAGTTAAGGTTGGGGTTTAGGGTAGCTTGGGAGGGGGGTTGTCGGTTGGGTAGGGTAGGTTGCACGTTGGTGGGGGGGTTGGGGGGGTCGAATGGGTGGGGAGTGTGAGGAGGGTGGTATAGTTAGGTCAGGGGAAGGGGTTGGAGGTTGGTTTCGTTTCAGTGCTCTTGGTTTAATGTGATGAGGCAAGTCATCTTTGGAGTATGTACCTAATGTTGTGTTAGGAATTATAGGGTTTGTTCACATGTGCGAGGTTGCAAAACAAAATTTTTTCATATGTTTGCATGAAGGTCATTGCAATGTTGTTAATATATATATATAACAATGTGGAAGTTGTAAAGTTTAAGGGTAGGATTATGTTATGTGTTGTATCATGGAATATTCAATGTTTCTAAATGCTAGGAATATACACTCTGTTCTTAAATATATGAGTTTTCATTCACAGGGCAGGATTAATGTTATGTTGTGAAAAAAAAAGGTGCCAGGCAGGGTGGCAACGTTTAATGATTGTACTAAATGTTTTGAACGGACAATGGCAGTTGGCTATTGGAGGTCTGTGTTAAGAGGTCCCAAGTTTTATTTGGATGTATAGGGTTAGTAACTGTAATAGTTACGGTAGTTAAGAGGATGATAGCTGGAAGACATAATATAATGCACATGGGGGGGGGGGTATATTAAGAGGTATTAACTCTTGTCCTTATGTATTATATGCTTAATCACTATTGTCTATGTATAGTAAGTTCTTTGGCCTTGTATGAAGATTTTCGTGGTAGGTTTGTAACAGTAGGAGTTTTAATACTTGTGTTAAATGACAGGTTTTCAGTGGGTTACTTGTACTTTAAGATGACCATGTATGTTCAAGGCATTATATAGACATGTTTCATTGTATATTAAATTTTCATAAAGGTTTGTTGTTATTTAGTTTTGCATATACCATGTGACATGTTGGGCATGGTTTTTATATGTAACCACTTTCTTGTGTATGTATGGTTAGGGTTTTTATTTTGAAAATAGTGTGAGGGATCAGGTGGTGGGTTGTTTTGGTAGAAAGGGGCAGAGTTATTTTATATCACACATATCCATGTTTATGGTGTTGGTTTGTCATTTTGATATTGTTGTTTCGTTTTTTAGGTGCCTGTTACTGTTAACGGCATATTTGTCATGTTTTGTAATAATGTTTTAATAAAATAAAAAAAAAAAAAGTAAAGAAAGTGAATGCCAGACTGAAGTTCCTCTACAGACAAGCACAGTGTCTACCTACTGAGGCTCGCAGGACCCTATGTCTTGCCCTTATACAATGTCATATTGACTACGCTTGCTCTTCATGGTACTCTGCCTTGACAAAAAAACTGAAAGATAAGCTGCAAATCACCCAGAACAAAATGATAAGATTCATCCTGGACCTGGCTCCAAGAGAACATGTAGGCCAGGATGAATTACAACAATTGGATATGCTGAATATTGAAGACAGAGTAAAACAACTTAAATTAAATCAAGTTTATAAAATTGCTCACAAACAGTGTCCAGAATATCTTGCTGCCAATTTTGTCAAGGCTGGGAACCAAAGCAGTCATAGTACTAGAGGAAGAGAGCACAACTTTGTAGTTCCCACAGTCAAGGGCCAGGCTTCAAACACCTTTTATTGTACAGCAATAAAGGAATGGAACAGACTGCCTGCACATGTCAAAGCCAGTCATAGCATGAGCCAGTTCAAGAAGAGAACCAAAAGGTACCTAATGAATGTAGCGACAGAAAGGGGAGAATGATTTTTTATTTTTAGCTAACACACATGTATATGTAAATAACTCTTTTTACCTTATTCCTAGTATACATATATCCTTTATAATATAATAACATATATATCCTACAATGTAAAATATTATAGTGTAAAAGGGACCCCAATGGAAATAAGTCACTCTGTCTGACTTTTTTGGGTTATCCTAGGTTCTCTACACATATGCTGCTATGTATGATAATGTATGTAAATGTATTTGTGTATACCTGAATAAACTTACTTACTTACTTACTTACTTACTGACTACTGGGAACGTCACGACGAACGACACAAAGGAAGGTAAAAACATTGTTGTTGTTGGGGATAGCCAGGTTAGGTATATGGATAGGGCATTCTGCTTGAAGGATAGGAGTAGGAGACAGAGGGTTTGCTTTCCTGGGGCTGGGATGGAGGATATTGTTAGCCGGCTTGACAACATCATGAACGGTAATGGGATCAATCCTATTATCTGCCTCAGTGCTGGAGGCAATAATGTAGGCAAGCGTAGAAGTAAGGATTTAGTTAGAAGGTACAGGACAACAATAGACATAATTAGGAAGAAGGGGGAGGCGCCCTGTTATATGTGGCATTTTGCCAAGAAGGGGTGTTGGAAATGAATGGCTGTCCAGAGCGATTGGTATAAATTGTTGGCTGGACAAACACTGTAAGGATAATGCAGTCCCATTCATTGACAACTGGGACCACTTCTATGGCCGAAATGACATGTATGCCAGGGATGGGGTTCACTTATCCAGGGCAGGTGTAGAATTTCTCTCTAGCTCAGTTGAGGATGTTGTTAGGGCTTTAAACTAGGATTAGTTAGAGGTATGGGTTTAGGAATGGTGAATAATGAGGGTCAAAATATTGATTCAGGCTTTGATATCATAAATCTTAACAATAACAGTAATCGAGTAACACAGGGTAATAATAGTAACAGAAATTGTGTAAAACAAAAGCTGAATATGAAAAAGGTTCACAAGAAGCGCCAGAAATAAAATTAACGAATTACGTTTGGTAGCATGTGCTGGGAACTTTGATGTCATTGCTATAACTGAAACATGGTATAATACCAAGAGTCGGGATATGATTGCTGAGTGTCATATTCAGGGGTTTAAGTTGTTCCATGTAGATAGATATAATGGGAAAGGGGGTGGAGTTGCATTATATGTACGAGAAAATATAAATTGCTGCATAAAAACAGGCATAAAAATAGATGGATCATTAACAGAATCTGTTTGGGTAGAGTTTCTAGAAGGTCAATATCTCCTTTGTTTATGCCTATCATCCACTTGTACACCTCGATGAGATCTCCCCTCATTCTACGTCTCTCCAGTGAGTGGAGATTCAACGCTCTAAGTCCATCTTCATACGGGAGATTTCTTATACTGTAAATCATTTTAGTCATTCTTCTCTGTATGTTCTCCAACGAATCTATATCCATTCTGTAGTAAGGAGACCAAAACTGAGCTGCATAATCCAAATGAGGTCTCACTAGTGATATATAGAGCTGTAAAATAACTTTTGGACTTCTGTTGCTTATACTTCTTGAAATAAATCCTAGTAATCTGTTAGCCTTTTTGCGCACACTTAGGCACTGTTGTCTTGGCTTTAGATTTCTGCTTACCATGACTCCCAAGTCTTTTTCACATTCTGTATAATCAAGCTCTACTTCACCTAGTTTATATATTCGAGGGATATTTTCATTACCAACGACTAGCACCTTACACTTGTCCACATTGAACTTCATCTGCCACTTTTCAGACCAAGACATTAATTTGTCCAAATCCTCCTGGAGTTCACTGGTATCCTCCTCAGAATGAATCATACGGCCTATTTTTGTATCATCAGCAAATTTACTCATGTCACTTGCAATTCCTTCATCAAGGTCATTTATGTAAATTATGAACAACACTGGGCCTAAAACTGATCCTTGTGGAACCCCACTAGTGACTAATCCCCATTCAGATTTGACCCCATTAATGGAAACTCTCTGCTTTCTATTGGTAAGCCATGCCTCTATCCATGCTAGAACTTTACCTCCTATACCATGAGCTGCCACCTTTCTTAAGAGTCTCTTGTGAGGTACTCTATCGAAGGCCTTACTGAAATCCAAGTAAACTATATCATATTCTTTATCACTGTCTACTGCCTCAAATGTTTTATTGAAAAATGTCAGTAAATTTGTCAGGCAGGAACGACCTCTCGTGAACCCATGCTGAGATTTATTAATCAAATTATGTTCTTCAAGGTGACTTCTAATAATATCAGCTATAATTGATTCTAATAATTTGCCTACTATAGATGTGAGGCTTATTGGACGGTAATTTGATGGAATTGACTTATCCCCTGATTTGAATATAGGAACTACATTAGCTATCTTCCACATCTCTGGCACAACACCAGTTAGGATGGACGTATTAAACACATTCGTTAATGGCTGACTAAGTTCCATCTTGCATTCTTTAAGTACCCTGGAAAACAACTCGTTGGGTCCCGGGGACTTATTTTGCTTCAGTTTATCTATCTGTTTGATAACCATGTCCCTCGTGACAGTAATATTAATTAACTTGAATTCTTCAGGAACTGAATAATTGTTAATTTCTGGAATCTCATTTACGTCTTCTTGTGTAAAGACTGACAAAAAATAGTCATTAAATAGAGAACACATTTCCAGTTCGTTATCCGTCAGCTGTCCATTCCCAATTTTCAGAGGTCCTACCTTTTCCCTCACCTTCGTCCTATACACTTGAAAGAACCCTTTTGGATTAGTCTTTGATTTATTAGCAACCTTAATCTCATAGTCACGTTTAGCCTTTCTAATCCCTTTTTTTACTTCTCTTTTCAACTGAACATATTGGTCAATAAGGTTAACATCTCCTCTTTTGATGCGTCTATAAATTCCTCTTTTCTCCCTAATAGATGTTTTAGCCTCCTGTTAAACCATTTGGGATCGTTATTATTTGACCTAAATTCTCTCTGGGAATAAATATACTCTGTGCACGTTGTACATTATTAAGAAAAAAATCATAAACGCAGATCCCATCGTAATCGTTAGCTAGATTACCCCAGTCGAGATTAGACAGGTGTTCTCTAAGTCCAATATAGTCGGCAGAACGAAAATCAGGAACTTTTACCGTATTATCCCTATTCTCGTACTCCCAGGTAATATTAAAAGTAATGGATTTGTGATCACTTGCGCCAAGCTCTTCAGTGATCTCCAGATTATTTACAAGGGTTTCTTTATTTGACAAGACTAGGTCGAGCAAATTATTACCTCTGGTAGGCTCCGTCACACACTGCTTCAGAAAACAGTCCTGAACTACTTCCATAAAGTCACTGGACTCCAGATTACCGGTCAAAGAAGTCCAGTCAATTTGACTAAAGTTAAAATCCCCTACTATCACTACGTTATTGTGTCTAGAAACCCTAACAATTTCGTCCCAAAGAAGTCTCCCTCTATCGTGATCCAAGCCTGGAGGTCGGTATATTACACCTACAATCAGTTTTTCTTGACCTTCTAGAAACTCTACCCAAACAGATTCTGTCAATGATCAATTTATTTTTATGCCTGTTTTTATGCCCTCGCCGTGTGAAGCGAGAGCTTTAGCCACCAGGCCACCAGAGCCCTTAATGGATTCAAATTAGATAAGTTTCGATTTAGAAAGGTTGTAGGAAAGTATTGGTTTGGAAATAGGGTAGTTGATGAGTGGAACAGTGTGCCTAGTAGGGTTATTGAGGCTAGGACTTTGGGTAGTTTCAAATTTAAGTTGGATAAATTCATGAGTGAGATTGGTTGGATTTGAGTGGGACTTGCACATAAGTAAATATAATTATCAAAGCTTATTTCTTGGGTAGCATTTAAAATTGGGTTTAGCAAATATTATGTTAGTGGGATGGATTGTGAAGGACTTGCCTAGTATGGGCCAACAGGTCTGCTGCAGTGTTCCTCCTTTCTTATGTTCTTATGGGAATCTTTATTGAAGAAACGTTTCGCTACACAGTGGCTTCATCAGTTCAATGCAAAGCAGGAAGTTTATTCAGGAATACACAAATAAAGTTACATAGATTATCATACATAGCAGTATAGTATG
>WNWK01033695.1:0-20972 GCA_009830355.1 Cherax destructor | reverse complement strand
ACAGAATAAAAAAAATTTTTGGGGGAGTCATGGTAAGCAGGAATCTTAAGCGAAGACAAAAATTGCCAAAATTGTGCGAATTAACAGATTCAGGATTTATTTCAAAAAATTAAGAAAGGCCCAAAAGTTTTTTACAGCTCTATCACCCTTGGGGGAACCTCATTTGGATTATGCAGCTCAGTTTTGGTCTCCTTACTACAGGATGGATAAGATTCATTGGAGAACATAAAAAGAAGAATGACTAAAATGATTTACAGTATAAAATCTCCCGTATGAAGATAGACTTAGAGCGTTGAATCTCCACTCTCTGGAGGGCGTAAATGGGGGAGATATCATCAGGTTTACAAGTGGATGATGGGCATAAACAAAGGAGATATTAAAAAAATTAAATTTGAACCAAGAAAGGGCCAAAATAACGGTTTAAATTGGATAAATTTAGTTTAAAAAGAACATAGGCAAGTACGGGTTTTTCGAACAGAGTTGTAGATGCGTGGAACAATCTTCCGAGTACTGTGATAGAGGCTGGACCTTGGGTGGCTTTAAAGAGATTGGACAAATATATAGTGGGAGGGGCTGGGTTTGATTGGTGTCGTGAGAAGGGAATAAATTCTTAGGTAGTGGGGGTTTTTGATATAGACCTGCCTTGTATGGGCCAATAGGCCTTCTGCAGTTTCCTCCATTCTTATGTTCTTATGTTTAGACTAGGGAAAAAGGGTATTCTTGGGTGCACGGGTTTTTTCTCGTTGCTATGTAAAAAGTAAGTTTTCTTTGAGTTATGATCTTATATTGACATTTTTTTTGGTTTGGAAATTTTTGCGTTTTTTTTGGGAAATAGGGGTTTGTTGACTTAGTCGTTGATGCAAATTCGTTGGATTCATATCTGGCATCTTTTTTTCGTCATGATATATATCTGTTCAGTTTTGCACTCTGATATCATGATTGGTGTATCAAGGTCTATAGTGTTTTGTGGGATAAATTAGTAAAATTTATTATGTATGTTTTCGAATAAATATATAAACAAGTGATGTAAGATAAACCTTTGTGTGTCGGGTTTATGTTTCAAATAAACTAAAGAAAAAAAAAAAGTTGTGTGCTACATGTTATAAATTCTGTTTCACTGTTTATAGTACCATTTCTGTTATACTGATTGTGATGTTAATGTATGGGTTGTGATGTTAATGTATGGATTTTGTGTTAATTGTCTTGGCAGGGTAGTGTCTTGTGTACTGTGTTGGTATAATTATGTCCCTTAATGGAAATTCACATTAAAACTCTCAACAAAAGTACGATTGTTGTTCCGATTTAATATGTTGAATAGTTTTTTTATTTCAGCATGTCATTGTACGACATGTAGGGGTTAACGTAAGACATGGCATGTTGTCGCTTTACCTATGCATTTATTGTTCATTGTTAATTTATTACCCCAGGTTAACTGATGAGGGTGTTGTTATGTTGTTAACTTTTGTTTTATACTGCTTATTTTGTTATATAAGCTTTGTTTCAGACCATGGCATGGCACTGTTATGTATAATATTTGTATATTTATGATTTCCAAATAAAATTTAAAAAAAAAATAATCAAAGTGAAAATTTAGATAAATAATAAATTTGCGAAAATCAGTCTAAACATAACGAACAAAATATATATCATATATTTTAAGTAATACTAAAAAAAATTATATTTAGCTATGATATACTTAACAGAATTAACCTAAAACAAATTACGTAATCTCAGACCATCAAAAGATTTGAACCCATGATCCCAGTCAGAGTTAAATACATAGTCCTTCAACCCAGTCACATATTTGTTGGTGGTCATCCGAGTCTAACTTTTGGTAGCTACCAACAGTGCGAGTGGAAACTAGCTATTTCTTCTTGTTCTCTGTATGCTGGCCCAAGACTACAAGATCACTAGTGTAATTATTTATAAACATTTATCTCAGGCCAGCAGAGGATACAAACCCATGCTCTCAACTCTCCACTTAGCTCATTTGGTACTTTGAAATAGATAATAGATATGGTCCATTTTTTTAGAAACCAGGCGGGAGCCAGGGATGCAGCAGTCATTTCCCTCTTTGGATTGCTACAATTTGACGCTGGAACACGGAAGTAACAGTATTTGGGTCCCTGGCAGTGTCTGTAACTCCGGAACCAGTTCACTGAGGAAGCACATTTGCCTCAACGTGCAATAGTCCTCTCTCCTCCTAGAACAAATGGGCGAAGTCCCCATATTTGTTGAGGTCAGCTTCTTCTCTGTAATCAGTTGAGCCATTCTTTTTGACTAACAATAATAAGGACGTAAGTTGTACAAGGCCAACATTGGCTCCACTTCGAGGACAGCGAGAAGCAAGCTTCTATACCACAAGACGGGCAGAAAGCAGCAACTTCACTCTGGCTGTACCCTTCTCCAGAACATCACTTCATCTGAGATCATTTATACCCAGGATGACTCGAGTCTAGAACACATTCGTACATCATTATAATGTCAACGAGACAAGATGAGAAATCCACTAATCCTGTTGTGGATAATAAACCTTCAACTCAGTACAAAACGAGTGTACCTACTCCCACTAAACCACATAATGGGAAATCCCATGTAGGCACTTATCAAGCTGTGAACACAACAGACAGGTCAGCCAAATATGCATATTTCACCATTTAAAAGTCATCAGGAAATTCACCCTACTCTACGAAAACCTCAATATTTATATCTCCAGTTCTAAAAACAGCATTACATAAATATATCTGGGCATACCCTGTTGCTAAATTGATCGAGAGCATTACAGGGGAGCTATCATTAGCGCACCAAGAACCAAACTCTGCGTGGTATTCGTAGAGATGTCAGCCAAGATCACTACGCACTTCACTCGGCAGCAGCTCCACACGTCACGGTGCTGGCAACACTTTCTTCCTAAGAGACTGTGAGCAGTCTCTTACCTTACATGCTTGTGGCAAAATGTTGATTTAAAGAGTTCTGTGTTGCCAAGATGGTGTAAAGCTGGCGGTGTATTGACTGTTGTGGTCACCTGGTACTTGTGGCCAGTCACCTAGTGCTTTAATTAAGTCACTTGGTGCATGCAATCGCATATCGCTTCTCTTGTGAGTCAGCTGGGAGGAATGTTATGTCAGCAGGTGACAATGTGGTGGGCAGGATGTGATGACAGCGGGTGGCGATGGTTGTGCCAGTGACCGGCAGTGACAGCGGTAGTGGGTGTGACAGTTGTAGTAATGACAGTGCTAGTGGTTGTGACAGTGAGTGGTAATGACAGTGGTAGTGGTTGTGACAGTGAGTGGTGGTGACAGTGGTAGTGGCTGTGACAGTGAGGAGTAGTGGTTATGACAGTGAGTGGTGGTGACAGTGGTAGTAACTGTGACAGTGAGTGGTGGTGGTTATGACAGTGAGTGGTGGTGGTTGTGACAGTGAGTGGTAGTGACAGTGGTAGTGGCTGTGACAGTGAGGAGTAGTGGTTATGACAGTGAGTGGTAGTGGCTGTGACAGTGAGTATTAGTGGATGTGACAGTTAGTGGTAGTGACAGTGAGTGGTAATAGTTGTGGCAGAGTGGTACTGGCAGTAAGTGGCAGACACAGTGAATGGTATTTACATTAAGTGGTAATGGTAATAAAAGTGAGTGGTAGGGAGAGTAAGTGGTAGTGGTTATTACGTATCAGTACTAATAACCTGGTTGATCAAGGCTAAACCTCTACACTGACAGTAATTTAAAAAAAACTACCAAAATTCAGTTAATACCAAGAGGAAGTAAAAATTAAATCAACTACGGTTTATTTGATTCAGAAGATTAATCATAATTCTTTTATGAAAACTAAAATTTATGTACTAAGAAATTGGGTAAATAAAAGGTGTTTCAAATAGATGGGCCCGATCGTAAAATATACTGCTTTGAAATTGGTCCATCTTTCTAAAACACGTATATTATATTAAGGTGCTGTCAAGAATATTTATCAGGTTATTCAGATATATATGTACTTACTCTCGACTAAACAAAAATGAATGTCAGCAATGATTAACAGATGATCTAATGCCTGTGTTTACAGAATTAAAAGATACTGTTGAAAAGTTATGTATGTAATGGCATCACTGCTGTCTTCACTGCCAGTATTTCAAGCATAACCCACCAGACACCTTAATTTTAGTGGCAGGTGCCACTAAAAATTATGGCTGCTGAGAGATGTGGACAGCAGCGGTCAGTGTGGAGAGATAAGATTACAAGACTACCCACTGGAGTGCAGACTAAATACCACTAAACAAAAGCCACAGATACGACAACGTTTGTGAGAGAGTTATACTACGGAGCCTGGCTATGTAGGACTTACAAAAGAAGTGAGCATCATTAAGTAATCAAAAACATCTTTTGTCTAAATCCGAAACATTCCGAGACAAAAAGAACAAGGTGAAGGGTGAAGCGAGCAAGAACCATGGCCATCATGCACGCTAAGCACCTGGATGCAATGACCATTGCTGAGTTTGCTGTAGAGCCACCAAGCATTCGGTTACCCTATATGTTTTGCATGCTACATAATGTAGCATGAAATTGTATGACATCACATTAATGTCAAAATATTTCCATACTGTCTGCAGTATGTGATAACATGCATGACACTAGTGGACATCATACTAATCCTAATAAATACTACTACTACTAATAATAATAATACGTAATAAGTAACAGCAGTGATAATATTGTTTGTGGAGGTTAAAGTACACCTTCTATTGATATCTGATATACTGATAGCTTGTATTTACATGACAACCCCTTCCCCTTGTATTTACATGACAACCCCTTCCCCTTGTATTTACATGACAACCCCTTCCCCTTGTATTTACATGACAACCCCTTCCCCTTGTATTTACATGACGACCCCTTCCACTTGTATTTACATGACAACCCCTTCCCCTTGTATTTACATGACAACCCCTTCCACTTGTATTTACATGACGACCCCTTCCACTTGTATTTACATATCAATCCCTTTTCCTTGTGAATCCAGTTCTCACCAAGTTACTTGAGGGTTCACTACACTTTCTGTTCCCTTGCACCAGTTCTGACTCCCACATGCCTCATCATGCCCCATGAATCCAGCGGCGTATTCTTGGATATGTGAAGAATGTATATTGGGTGTATTATATGAAGAGAAGATACATCTCTCTTCGTGGCACTCTTCTGACGTGTTAGATACCCTTCAGCCATGAGTCTGTGAAGAACTGGCTCCCTGAAATTGGGACGAAGAAGTGAAAGTAGGGATGTGTGTTAATATCAGATAGGGAGGTGCAGGTGGGTGACGGCTACAGGATAAATTTAGACCAACTACTTTGGAGTGACTCCATATCTCATTCCACATCAGTGTACATCTGCTATCACCCTGGATTATAGCTGTATAACCGTCACACGTATTCCATAATAATGCTAATTATCTATACCATTAATGCCACTTTAAGGCTGACGAGAAAAAGGTGGTCCAATAAGTTGTTTTACGTTGCAGTAAATTTATTTACAAGCAAAAATCTGAGCACTTAAGTTCCATTACATAAAGTAAAATTAAGGCCGGGACAAAGTGTTGGCTGGGACATTCATGGGGTGTTTTATGTGGCATACACTAATCTTAAAAGGGTGTATGCGTAAAGCCCACCTCATAACTCTAGCATTCTCGCACGTCGTGGTATTAATGAAAATCACAACCGGAGCTAAAGCCTCCTATTCATTAGTGGCTTTGAGCAGTAAAAGCCGACTGTATGAAGTGTATCACCGTCTGTCTTCTGTCAATCGTATCAATCTGCAGTTTGAAGGGTAGGGAGAAATCAGGATCCTGAAGGACAGGAGCCGAGGTGAGCAACCATTTGAGATACTGGAATGCAAATTTACAAGTGTCTGACCAGACGATATCTACCTTACTACAAGTTGAGAAGAGCATCTACCTTCGAAATATTCAGACAGAACCTGCGATAATATCCTGTCATATCTCAGAAGTACTGCACTCCTTTTTTATCCTTAGAAACTAGAAATTAAATAATTGCAGCTATTGTTGCATCCACAGGAGTTACCTGACCCTGGTCTATGACAAAGCCAAGATATTGTTTCTTGGTTTGCCCAAACTCACATTAGGAAAATTTACTGTGAAACTGTAGAAGGCAAGTTCATCAAACTAAGCTGCTGATTCCAGTCATTACTGTAGACCAGCAGGTCACTGAGGAAGGAATGTACACCTAAGCTTTCTGTAAGGTGGTATTTGATGATTTGGAGTGAGGCAGGTGTATCCCTCTTAAAACTTGGTCACAAGGTAGTTGTAGAATCAATTATGCGCATATTTCGTGCTCGAGGAGTAAATGGTCCAATAAGTGTGTGTGGTAAGAGATTTTATTTCTTGTAGAGCTTCTCTCTTTAACTGGACTCATTCTATATGGCACTTGGTTAACAGGGACGGCATCCTGAACATCAACGTTGTGTTCACCTAGAATACAATAGTGAGGAACATCGCTAAAGAGGCAGGTGAACTCTAGGAACAGTTTTATCAAGAGACAGGCTTTTAGAAACTTGTCTAGAGGATGAAGGGTAAGAGAGTTTTCTAGACGCACCACTTTTTCTCTAGAAACATGAAGAAGCTTGCCTTGATCTTCAGTTTGCAAGGGATGAATTGAAGTCATTTGAATATAGTAACTATGATAAGCCTTAAGTTGATTGATATGTGGGATAAACTAAGATTAAAAGGTTGTATGCGTAAAGCCTACCTTCTATTATTAGTGCACTTCTTGGTATTAATGAAAGTCAGTGGGCTATGATCATTGACAATATTAATATTATATAATGTGCCCAAATAGATTTATAAGTGTTCCTAAGCCATAATCAGAGCTAAAGTTTCCTTTTCAATGATGGCACAATTCTCTTGGTACAATTTGAGCTTTGAGCTGTGGAAGCAGACTGGATGGAGAGTGCCACTGTCTTCTGGTATAATCACTTGCATCAATCTGCAGTATGAAGGTTGCGAGGAAATCAGCATTCTGAGGATACGAGCTAAGGGAAGCAACTGACTGAAACACTGGAATGCAAGTTCTTAGGCGTCTGACCAGATACAGTCTACATTACTACTGATAAGTTCAGCCACAAGAGGAGCTACCTCAGAAATATTCAGACAGAACCTATGATAATATCCTGCCATGCCTTAGAAGAACTGCACTTTCATATAAAAAAAAAAAAAAACTGAATTGCTGCTATTTTTTTTTCATCCACAGGAACTACCTGACATTGGCCAATGACAAAGCCACGATTGCTTGGATTGCCCAAAATCACATTCGGACAAATTTACTAGGTAACTGTAGTGGGTAAATTTATCAAACAGGGCTAACAGTTGACCGAGGTGCTGATTCCACTCATTACCACCAGATCACTGAGGTACCCAAAGGTTTCTGTCAAGTGGTGCATGAGGCACTAGAATAAGAGGGATGCATTCTTCATGCTAAAGAGGGTCACAAGGTATTTGTACTAGGGATGTATCGGATGTGAAAATTTAGATATCCGCGGATGCGGATGTGTATGAGGATGTCTTACTTATTTTGCGGATGTAAGAAATTGTGCAGATGTTCTGCGGATGTTGATGCGGATGTAAGAAATTATGCGGATGTTCCGCGGATTTCGGATGCGGATGCATATGCTGATATCTGTTTACAGTAAAATGCGTATACGAATGTAAGAAATTGTGCGGATATTCCGGGGATATCCGATACATCACTAATTTGTACAGGTAATTATGGTTGTATTTTACAGTACCCACTAAGCAGGTCATGGTGATTAACATAGTGCAGGTCAGTGATTCTCAACCAGGGGTAAAAAATTACATGGCAAGGGGTAAATATTTTTGTGCAAAACCTGAATAATTTATTTTTTCTGACCTTGTTTTTCTGTCCCTTTATGATGGCGATTATTTTTTTGTATGGAAGTGAGGGGGTAAATGGAGAAATACATGAAACCGAGGGGGTTAATGATGGAGGAAAAGTTGAGAATCCCTGTTGTAGGTGATTCTAGAGCTCCTTGTAAAAGGTATATATTACCAAGGGGTTCAGAAGAAAGGCTACTGGCCACCCATACGTTGAGCATCCTTCTTATTACATTTAGTGAGAAGCGCTAAACCCATAAGAGCCATACAGTGCCTAGAGGAGTGGAAGGTAAATTTAGTCTAGGGATATGGAGGGTAATTTCAAATTCTCCATCAGAAATTCTCCCTTGAAATTTCAACTGCTTTCAGTATTCATTTTTAGGTTCTCCTAAAGGGTACCTGAATTTTTTTTCATCTTTCTCCAACTTTTACATTTTGCTCATAATTCGAGAACACTTTCATTCAGAAATAAGAACCAAATTCTTGTAACAACTGGCAAGTTGATGGACCCTCCTGACTCAAGTTGTTGAAACTATTCCCAGCATCCTGGAATGCCTTGAAAAATTTCCAAAATCCTCTGTGGCATAGCTGGAGACATTCAAAATATACGACGACACCGAAGAGTGAAATTCAAATCATTAGGAGCAGATTGGGCGTTTTTATTTGTAAAATAGAGTGAAATTTTTAATTCATGTTAAATCATGTTAAATAAATTTCAGTTTAACTTTTCTGAAAGGCTTCAATTTTTAACTACGGCTGTGTCTTAGGCCCAGGATGGTACATGTTAATTTTTGTGTGCAGGCAAATTTGATGTAGTAAAATATAAAAAAAAATTGAATTGTTGGAATCTGTGCCATAACTGGAGAATGATTCATTTGATCGAGCTCAAACTTTCACCGCTGATGTGGTTTCCTGAACACAACTCACGCTGCCATTGATTAGCATAAGGCACAATTAAAGAGTAAAATATTTATTTTCTACTCACTAACTAAAGAATACTTCTGTTTGGCTTCAAAAAATATAAAAACTTCTAATCACTAGGTTCATATCAACTTCTGGAGAATGCATTTACTGATCGTCTTAAAACTTTTATCACTGGTTGAGATGTGAAAAATATCGATTTGCCAGCTTTATTGAGGCAAGTGTTTCCCAAGTAATAACTAGAGAATGACACTTTTGATCAGCTTCAAATCCTAAATACCTGAAGATCTCAACATGAAGTTATTTATTTTGTCTTAGTTTTGGGCTGTGACTTTTTTGCGAATTTTATCAAACAGGATTTTTTTTAAATAATTTTTTTTCTTACAAGACTGTAGACAACTTTTAATGAAATATAATTGAGAAAAGTAAACTAAAAAAAAAAACCTCTCCCCGCTTTTATGTTTTTTTTTTTTATAAGTTTAATGAGGAGAGACTTTTCATTTTTCTTCTGAACATTGTCAGCAACATTTTAGTTTGGTTTCTCACATTTTTTTCTTTCTCAAGAATGCTTTATTCGATCGGCTTTAAACTGTCATTGTGTAATGCACCTTCAGTAAAATCCACGGGTCTATTTGTATGTGTATGTGTGTTTGTGTGTGTGTGAGTTACCATTTTGTCCTAGGCACATGTCGATTAGACACTAGGCCTGTTGTATGTATGTGTGTGTGTGTGTAAGGAAACACTTCGAAATGTTTCCACCCCGCCGGGAATTGAACCCGGGCCCTCTGTGCGTGAAGCGAGAGCTTTAGCCACCAGGCCACCGGGGCGTGTGTGTATGTGTGTACTCACCTAATTGTGGTTGCAGGGGTGGATTCATAGCTCCTTGTCCCACCTCTTCACTGGTCTCACTAGGTCTCTCCCTGCTCCATGAGCTTTATCATACCTCTTCTTAAAGCTATGTATGGATCCTGCCTCCACTACATCACTTTCCAGACTATTCCACTTCCTGACAACTCTGTGACTGAAGACTTATCATCCCTGTGACTCATCCGAGTCTTCAACTCCTTGTTGCTGTGTCCCATCTCTGGAACATCCTGTCTCTGCCCACCTTGTCGAATCCTCTCAGTATTTTATATGCCGTTATCATGTCCCTATCTCTCTGTCCTTCAGTGTTGTCAGGTCAATTTTCCTCAACCTCGCCTAGTATGACATGCCCCTTAGCTCCGGGACTAGTTTCGTTGCAAATCTTTGCACTTTCTCTAAATTCCTGACGTGCGTGGCCAGGTGTGGGTTCCAAACTGGTGCTGCGTACTCCAATAGAAGCCTGACGTACACGATGTACAAAGTTCCGAACGATTTCTTACTGAGATGTCGGAATGCTAGTCTTAGGTTTGCTTGGCATTCATATGCTGCAGCAGTTTAGTTAATGTGCGCCTCAGGAGATGTGCTCGGTATTATACTCACCCCAAGAACTTTTTCCTTGAGTGAGGTTTGTAGTCTTTGGCCCCCTAGATTGTACTCTGTCTGCGGTCTTCTTTGCCTTCCCCAGTCTTCATGACTGCACTTGGTGGGGTTAAACTCCAGCAGCCAGTTTCTGAACTAGGTCTGCAGCTTGTCAAGATCCCTATGTAGTCCTGCCTGGTCCTCCTCCGACTGAATTTTTCTCATTAACTTAACATCGTCTGCAAACAGGGACACTTCTGAATCTACTCCTTCCATCATGTTATTCACATACACCAGAGACAGCACCGGTTCTAAGAGTGACCAGTGTGGAACCCACGTTTGTTACAGTCGCCCACTCTGACACCTCGTCACGTACCATGACTCGCTGCTGCCTTCCCATCAGATGTTGTCTGACTTCCTTGAGTCCTTCCTGTCTCCACTGTGAATGATTCTTTAAATCTCTTCTTGAACTTCTCACATACTTCTTGATCGTTTCTTGTGAGCTCCCCACCTTCCTTCCTCAGCCTGATTACGTGGTCCTTGACTCTTGTTTTCCTCCTGATGTGGCTGTACAACAGCTTCGGATCAGACTTGACTTTTGATGCTATGTCGTTTTCGTATTGTTGCTGGGCCTCCCTCCTTATCTGTGAATATTTATTTCTGGCTCTTCAACTAATCTCCTTATTTTCCTGGGTCCTTTTCCTTTTTCATTCTCTAGTGTACTTAGTTTTGGCCTCCCTACACTTTTGGGTGAACCAAGGGCTTGTTTTGGTCTTCCCATTATTTCTGTTGCCCTTGGGAACAAATCTCTCCTCTGCTTCCTTGCATTTTGTCACATATTCTATCATTTCGTTTACTAATTTTCCTCATAATTCTCTTTCCCACTGAACCTCTTGCAGGAAGTTCCTCATGCCTATGTAGTCTCCCCTTTTGTAATTTTGCTTCTCCCATCCTATTCCTGCTATCCTCTACACTTGTAACTGAACTATGTATTCAAAGCACAGTTCCACGTGGTCACTAGCTCCGAGTGGACTTTCCTAAGTGATGTCCTAGATGTCTGAGCTACTCAAGGTAGTCTAAGTCCAGTCTTGCTGGTTCATCCTCACCTCTTCCTCAGGTAGTTTCCTTAACATGTTGATGCATGAGGTTTTCCAGTACCACATCCATCATCTTGGCTCTCCACGTTTCGGGACCTCCATGTGGCCCCAGGTTTTTCCAGTCAGTCTCCTTGTGATTGAAATCACCCATAACTAGTAATTTGCTCTACCCGTGTGAGTTCTTCTGGCCACCTCAGCTAGTGTGTGCACCATTGTTCTGTTGCTCTCTTCATATTCTTCTCTTGGCCTCCTGCAGTTCTCTGGCAGGTTGTACATCACTGCAATTATCACCTTACGGCCCCCTGACTGAATTGCTCCTATGTAGTCCATTTCACCCATTCTGTCCATTCCTTCTATTTCCTCAAATTCCCGCCAGTTTTAAATGAGCAGTGCAACTCCTCCTCCCCCTCTGCTCCTTCTATCTTTCCTCAGGATCTGGTATCCAGGTGGAGAGATTGCATCTGTTACCTTGGCGAGTTTCCTTTCTGTGAGTGCTATGATGTTTAGAGATGTCTCCTTGAATCATTCATGCCACTCCTCACATTTGTTATTCCATCTGTGTTTGTATACCAAACCTTCAACTTCTTTTCTAAAACTGTGGTCTGAGGGGTATGTTGGGGTTGGGGAAGGGGGAGACCTGATGGGAGGGGAGTGGGTACAGTGTGTGGGTTTTGGGTTAGATTCTTCTGTAGGTGGCTGTGAGGGAGGTTGTATTTGCCCTTCTTCCTGAGTCTGGGTTCTCCTGCTCATCTCTGTCTTTGCCTCTCTTTTCTCCTTTTGTCTTTGTACCCTTTCTTTCAGTTTCTGCCTTTCTTCTCGTGTTCTGTCGCAGTCAAGGTACACCCTCTGGTATGCTGATATGTCCTTTAGTCGTGCTTTCTCCTGCAGAATCCTATTTCGAGCTGATTCTTTGAAAATCCCTTTGACTTGTCCGGTTTCTTTCTTTTGAAAACCCTCCTATTCTCAGAAAATTTGTCAGCTGGGTCATATCGCCCTCTTCTATTGCTTTCATGATACTTTCAATCGTTTTTTTTCTCCCCCTGTGTTCTTGCCTCTTCAACTTCCTGGATCCCATAAAGAAAGACTGATCTCTCCCTTTCATTCTCCCACTGCATTTCCCTTTGTATCCCCTGATTTGATTTAGTTGCCTCCATTGCAGCTTTCCCTTCTTCAATCTTTTCACTGTCTGTTGTCTCTGTGCCCAGTGGTCTGTCATTTTCCCTTCTCAGCTTTTCCTGGTCACCACTGTGGTCTGTTAGGGCTTCTATGTATAGCTTAGCTCTTTCATTTTCTACAGTTCCCTCGAATATTCCTAGAGTGCTCCTCTTTTTTCCTGGGCTCCTCGGTGGTCTGATATGGCCTTTGTTTACAGTATAACTCCTTTGTTCTTTACAGTCCCTTCGTTTGTGACTGATGTAGCAGTTTCTGATTTCATGCCAATACTGCTCTTTGGTTCTTTAAACTGTTTCAGATTTTTCAGTTCCTCTTCAAAGCCTCTGCTGCTCCTGTGACTTGTAGTCCCCATTTCCTGCTTTCTGCAGCTATCCTCTCCTCCTTTTTCTTGCTAAGCTCTTCTAGCTTCCTTCCCCACTCATGTTCCCTTTTCAAGAGCTCTGCTGCCCAGTCTTCCTTACCAGCCTCATCCTCCAGTCCCCTGGATTTCCGTCCTGTTCTCTGGCAACCCAATTTTTTTTAGTTACCACAGAATTAAAAACTTTGGTTTCTGTGTGGTTGTTTTTGATGTGTTTTTGTGAGTGCATATTTGTATGTTTGTTTGTGTGTATATGTGTGCATGCATATGTGTAAGAGAGAGTATGTGTGGGAGTATTTGAGTGTGTGTGTGTGTGTGTGTGTGTGTGTGTGTGTGTGTGTGTGTGTGATAGTTACCATTTTGTCCTAGGCACATGTCGATTATACACTAGGCCTGTTGTGTGTGTGTGTGTGAATATTTGAGTGTGCGTGGGAGTATTTGCGTGTGTGTGTGTGTGTGGTTCAGGTGGAGAAGATGACAGGTCATATGCAGAGGCATGACCAGGCCACCAAGAGTTATAGGAAATAATGAGGGGGACAATGGCTATGTACAAACAGGACCTAGAGACACTGAGGAGGAGAGGGAGAGGTCAGTCTTTATTCCTGGGCTTCAGGAGAGCGAAGGGAGGACATACAATGAAAGATGGCAGAGTGAAAAACAAAAGATTGAAAACATGATCAAAGAAACAGGCGAGGAGGACATAGACTGAGGGAAACAATCAGAGAATAGGGGTGTACTCGATGGGGAGAAATAGGGCAAACTGATTTTCAAGACAGAAATGGTACAGAACAAGATCCTGCAGGAGAAACCATGGCTGAAGGAATCATCAACATACATTAGGGTGTTCCTAGACCATGACAGAATGAGAACAGAACGACAGCAGCTGAGGGAGAGGACACAGAAACGAAAAGGATTAGAAAGATAGAGTCAGCAGAGGACAACCAGAGCCGGGCAGAGCAACAAGCGCAAACACCTTCAGATCCCCACAGCCAAACATACTATCCCAATAAAAACCACAATCCACGCTCACAGCCCCACCCCACACTATGCAGGAGAATTCCACAGCACCCTGCCAGGTAACCCGCTCCCCCAACCCCCAGAAACCCCCAAGATTACAGTATTGGAGAGGAAACCAAGCTCACAGGAATGATAGCAGGTGTCATATTTCCAAGTGGATATCAGATCCTGAGGAAAGACAGAGGAAACAGAGGGGGTGGAGGAGTGGCAAAACTCATCAAAAACCAACGGGATTTTTAGGAGCTGGAGAGAGGAGACTGATAAGCAAGAGACTACATAATAGGATCACTTTAGTCTGGAGGTCTCAACGTGGTAATTGCAGTGATGTATAACCCACTACAGAATAGCAAGAGGCCAAGACAAGAATATGAGAGTAACAGAGCAATGGTTGATATACTGGTTGAAGTAGCCAGAAGAGCCCATATGGGCAGGGCAAAGCTACTGGTTGTGGGTGACTTCAATCACAAAGAAATTGACTGGGAAAACCTGGAGCCACATGGGAGCCCAGAAACGTGGAGGGCAAAGATGATAAAGGTGGTACGGGAAAACCTCATGCATCAGCACGTTGGGGACACTACCAGATAAACTAGTACGCAACTTAAGTAGTGCAGATATTGAGTACATCATATACGAAACGCCCCTCGGAGCTAGTGATCATGTGGTTCTGAGCTTCGAATACATAGTAGAGTTACTAGTGGAGAGGGAAGCAGAAGGGACTACACAGGCTTGAGGAACTTCCTGCATGAGGTTCAGTGGGACAGAGAACTGGCAGGGAAATCAGTAAATGAGATGATGGAATGTGTGACAACAATATGCAAGGCAGCAGAGGAGAGGTTCCTACCCAAGGGCAACAGAAATAATAAGGCCAGAACGAGCCCTTGGTTCACCCAGAGGAGTAGAGTGTCCAAAAAATAAATGCACTACAGAATGGAAGAAGTAAAGAGGGCAAAGGACAAAGAAGAATAAGGAGAGTGGTCGAAGAGCCAGATATGAATATGCACAGGTAAGGAGAGAGGCCTAACGACAATACGAAAATGATACAGCAGCGAAGCCAAGTCCGACCCAAAGCTGTTGTGCAGTCACATCAGGAGGAAAACAACAGTCAAGGACCAGGTAATCAGGCTGAGGAAGGAAGGAGGGGAGATCACAAAAAACGACCAAGAAGTATGTGAGGAGCTTAACATGAAATTTAAAGAAGTATTCACGGTAAAGATGGAAAGGACTGCAGAAACATGGAGGGGTTGGGGTACACCACCATGTGCTAGACACAATACATACAACCGAGGAAGAGGTGAAGAGGCTGCTAAGTGAACTAGATGCCTCAAAGGAGATGGGGCCGGATAACATCTCACCATGGGTCCTGAGTGAAGAAAGCACTCTGTGTACCACTAACAACAATATTCAACAGGGCGGCTCCCTGAGGTATGGAAGACGGCAAACATAGTCCCATTTTTTAAAAAAGGAGACAAGACATGCAACACAAAACTACAGACCAGTATCACTGACATGCATAGTATGCAGAGTCATGGAGAAGATTATGAAAATGAGTGGTGGAGCACCTAGAAAGTAATGAGCTTGTCAACGACAACCAGCACGGATTCAGGAACGGGAAATCCTGTGTCACAAAATCTACTGGAGTTTTATGACAAGGTGACAGCAGTAATACAAGAGATAGAGGGGTTCGTTGATTGAATTTTCTTGAACACAGTATCACATAAGATTAGTGTAAAAGCTGCAGGATCGAGCAGGTATAACAGGCAAGGCACTGCAGTGGATCAGAGAATACCTTACAGGAAGGCATCAGCTAGTCATGGTACGCGACAAGGTGTCGGAGTAGGTGCCTGTAATGAGCGGGGTTCCACAGGGGTCAGTCCTAGGACCGATGCTGTTTCTGGTATATGTGAATGACATGACGGAAGGAATGGACTCAGATCACTGACAGTGATAAGGAAATGTGTGAAATTTTTAACTCTTATTTCCTCTCAGTTTTTACACAGGAAGATACTAGCGAAATTCCAGAAATAATAAATTATGTTGAACAGGACGATAATAAACCATGCACGATTAGGGTAATTCGTGACATCTTCCTCAGACAAATAGAGAAATTAAAACTAAATAAATCCCCAGGCCCTCATGAACTGTTTGCAAAGGTTTTAAAGGAATGTAAAGAGGAGCTTTGCAAACCTTTGGTTAGTCTTTTCAACATATCACTACAAACTAGCGGCATAGTGCCAGACAAGTGGAAAATGGTAAATGTTATACCTATTTACAAAGCAGGAGACAGGTCCTTAGCTTCGAACTATAAACCAATAAGCCTTACCTCCATAGTGGGAAAATCTATGGAATCAATAATTGCCGAGGCAATGCGTAGCAATCTTGATTAATGAGTCTCAGCACAGTAGATCATGGTGATGAATATGATATTGTGTATATGGACTTCAGTAAGGCTTTTGATAGAGTTCCACATCAGAGGATATTCAAGAAAATTAAGGCACGCGGAATACGAGGCGAAATTTTTTCCTGGGTAGAGGCGTGGTTGACAGATAGGCAGCAGAGAGTTTGCATCAATGGAAAGAAATCAGAGAGGAGGCGTGTCACGAGTGGTGTTCCACAGGGGTCAGTGTTGGGCCTTTTGTTGTTCACAAATTATATAAACGACATTGATGAGGGAATAATTAGCGACATAAGCAAGTTTGCTGATGACTCCAAAATAAGTCACCTAATTCATTCTAATGAGGATATTAGAGCACTCCAGTTAGATGTGAATAGACTAATGCAGTGGTCGGAGAAGTGGCAGATGCAGTTTAATATAGACAAATGCAAAGTTCTAAACATTGGACAAGAAAATAACCATGCCACATACAAACTAAATAATGTAGATCTTAATATTACTGATTGCGAAAAGGATTTGGGAGTTCTGGTTAGCAGTAATCTACTAAAACCAAGGCAAGAGTGCATAAGTGTTCGCAATAAAGCTAACAGAATCCTTGGCTTCATATCAAGGAGCATAAATAATAGGAGTCCTCAGGTTGTTCAACTCTATATATCTTTGGTTAGGCCTCATTTAGATTATGCTGCACAGTTCTGGTCACCGTATTACAGAATGAATATAAATGCATTGGAAAACGTACAAAGGAGGATGACAAAGTTGATCCCATGTATCAGAAATTTTCCCTATGAAAATAGACTGAGGGCCCTGAATCTGCACTCTCTAGAAAGGCGTAGAATTAGGGGAGATATGATTGAGGTGTATAAATGAAAAACAGGAATAAATAAAGGGGATGTAAATAGCGTGCTGAAAATATCCAGCCAAGACAGGACTCGCAGCAATGGTTTCAAGTTGGAAAAGTTCAGATTCAGGAAGGATATAGGAAAGCACTGGTTTGGTAATAGAGTTGTGGATGAGTGGAACAAACTCCCGAGTACCGTCATAGAAGCTAAGACGTTGTGTAGTTTTAAAAATAGGTTAGATAAATACATGAGTGGGTGTGGATGGGTGAGTTGGACCTGACTAGCTTGTGCTAATAGGTCTGATGTCGTGCTCCTTCCTTAAGTAGATGTGACCTGAACTGACTAGGTGGGTCATTGGTTTAAACCGGGAGATGACTTGGACTTGCCTCGCATGGGCCAGTAGGCCTGCTGCAGTGTTCCTTCTTTCTTAAGTGTCTGTGTTTGCAGACGATGTCATGTTAATGAGGAGAATTCAATCGGAGGAGGACCAGGCAGGAAAGACTACAAAGAGATCTGGACAGACCACAGGCCTGGAGTTCAACCCCACCAAGTGTAAAGTCATGAAGACCGTGGAACGGCAAAGACCGCAGACAGAACAGTCTAGGGAGCCAAAGCCTACAAACCTCCCTCAAGGAAAATGATACTGAGGTAAGTATAACACCAAACACGTATCCTGAGTCGCAAGTCAACCAAATAACTGGTGCAGCATATGGGCGACTAGGAAACCTAAGAACAGCATTCCGATATCTCAGTAAGGAGTCGTTCAGGTCTCTGTACACCGTGTACAACAAGCCCATATTGGAGTATACAGGCCCAGTTTGGAACTCACACTTGGCCAAGCACGTCAGGAAATTAGAGAAAGTGCAAAGGTTTGCAACGAGACTAGTCCCGGAGTTAAGGGGCATGTCCTACTAAGAGAGGTTAAGGGAAATCGACCTGGCGACACTAGAGGACAGAAGAGATAGGGAAGATATGATAAAGACATAAAATACTGAGAGGAATCGACAAGGTGGACAGAGACAATGTTTCAGAGATGGGACACAGCAACAAGGGGACACAGTTGGAAGTTGAAGACTCAGATGAGTCACAGGGATGTTAGGAAGTATTTCTTCAGTCAAAGAGTTGTCAGGAAGTGGAATAGCCTAGAAAGTGATGTAGTGGAGGCAGGAACCATACAAAGTTTTAAGACGAGGCTTGATAAAGCTCATGGAGCAGGGAGAGAGAGGACCTAGTAGCAATCAGAGAAGAGGAGGGGCCAGGAGCTATGACCCGACCCCTGCAACCACAAATAGGTAAGAACACACTCACTCAACTGCTTACTGAAGAGTGAGAGAAAACGGTAACTGTGAGAAGCAGGTAACCTGAGGTACAGAAGGGAGTGCAGGAGGCGAGTTACACTATCTAGATATGTTGATAAATGGTGTAATGAACAAATTGGATGAGGAATGGCAAAGAAAATTGAATTTCCCTCAGGAGCAAAGTGAGGGAATGTGTAGTAAGGCAAGGGAGGAGGTTGCTGACAAAGTGAAAATGACTTTAATGGCCGAGAAAGGGATCTAATACTGAAGGATGATGTGAAAAAGCTGAATGTTTCGTCATAAGTTTATTTCTCCTATGTGTGGGTTGTGTGTCTTACTTTTTCAATTTTCAGTGTTTTTCAATAAAGCTTAAAAATCTTTAAATTGTAAAATGGAATTTAATCAGTTAATCGAATTTAATGATGGAGAGAGGTTGATCAAGCTTTAACTACAATTATAGATTGTCAGTTTCTAGTTTTTTTCAATAAAGTATATTTTTTCAATTTCAAAATGTTTTTAAATCTATAAATTAACAATTATAAGTGCTGGAAAATTTAGTTTCATTTTAATTTATCCTTAAATAATCAGACTTTTATTTTCATAAATGGTTTCTGACTATGATTTCATCAGATTACTAAATACTTAGATTCGGAAAATATTTTTTTTTAGATTGTATGCATTATGAGAGTGCCTATAATTAGTAATGAGTAAAGACATTGGAATCTCAGAGAAACTGAGTTATTTAATATGCAATCTTCTTGGGTTATTTTATACCTGATGAGCAATAAGCATTCCCATATGGATTGAGCAGAGTTATCATAATTTTAAAAAATATGTATGTAAAAAGTATCGGAATTGATGTGGTTATTGACCGAATATTGGGTATCAATCAGTATAGGCTTACCTATTATCATAAAAGCGCTTATTTTTACTTTCTGAAGAATGGCAGTAGTAATATTTACGATATTAGAATTGTATGCATTAGGAACTGTGCAGTTGTGTAGCTGAGCGAGGTGTGAATGTGCCAAGATGCCAGATTCGTTGGTGGGTCTCAACAATAAGAAGTAACCTGCATTCTGGATTTTCCCATGTTCTTCCTAATTGTCTGGTGCCATGGAGGAGGCATGGTTTTCTCATCTGTGTCTTGGCTGTGCATTATTTCTCCTTATGCAATATGTTTTTTATCTACACTTTTTAAATGTATGCAAATGATAATTTTCTTTGAGATAAATATAATAAAATACCAACTGAAAAGTAGACACAAATGCAGTATAATGCTGTTCTTCTTGACAACATTTCGCCCACACAGTGGGTTTTTCATATCACAAACATGAATATTATTATTATAATCAAATAGAAGCGCTAAACCACAGGGGTTATACAGCACTGCAGGTTATTGTAGGATGCAGGGAGAGTGGGTTGTAAGAGGGAGATGGATGATTAGTAGGGTATGGAGTGCAGCATGACGGTGGATAGTGCAGGGATAGAGGGTAGCAAGAGATCGAGGTAGAAGGGATTGAGGGAGGTGCTAGAGGTATAATCTTCCGAGTTTGTGTAGTAAGTCAGTTTCTGTCAAAAAGTCAACAAGAGAGTCAGGATTAAAGGAGGGTCCATCTGCAAGAAGGGAAGGTAAAGAAAGGGCCGCAGAGCGAAGACGTCGTTGAAGGTAAATTCTGCGTGCTCGTTGATAGAGTGGGCAGTCCAGCAGAATATGTCAAACAGACACTGGAACCTGACAATGCTCACAGAGAGGGGCAGGGAGCCTCTCCATGAGATACCCGTGAGTAAGACGAGTGTGGCCGATGCGAAGACGGGAGAGTGTAGTCTCCCAACCTCGACATTGGTGACAAGAAGAAGGCCAGAAACCTATAACCGGTTTAATAGAATGAAGTTTGTTATTCAGCAGGTCAGACCAGCGTTGTTGCCAACGGGTGCGAAGGTGGGTAGCAATGACCACAAAATAGTCCGTGAAAGGAACACCTCTATATGAAACTGGAAGGTCATGTACTGCTGACCGCGCAGCAGTGTCTGCCTGTTCATTGCCCTGTACGTCAACATGACCAGGGACCCAACAAAAGACAATATCTTTATGCTTGCTAAAGATACAGCGTAACCAAAGGTGGATACGAAGAACTAGGGGGTGAGGTGTATCAATTTTACGGATAGCCTGTAAAGCACTAAGGGAGTCAGAAACGACCACAAATGGTGATACAGGCATAGATGCAATACGGATAAGTGCCACAAGAATGGCATACAATTCAGCCGTAAATATGCTAGCCGAGGGTAATAGATGCCCTCGTACGACGCTGTCCGGAAACACTGCTGCGAATCCGACGCCGTCAGATGACTTTGAACCATCAGTGTATACTGCGATGGCATGGGAATGAGAACGGAAATGGTCTAGAAAGAAAGAGCGAGAAGCCGCCGTAGGTAGTTGGGCTTTCGCGCAAGGTAGAGGAATAGAACAGACACGGACAGCAGGAACTTCCCAAGGGGGTAGAGGAAAGGTTGAAGCCACATGAACATATAAAGGCGGAAGCTGAAGGGAGG
>WNWK01033694.1:0-20972 GCA_009830355.1 Cherax destructor | reverse complement strand
TTTGGTCACCGTATTACAGAATGGATATAAATGCTCTGGAAAACGTACAAAGGAGGATGACTAAGTTGATTCCATGTATCAGAAATCTTCCCTATGAGGATAGACTGAGGGTCCTGAATCTGCACCTCTAGAAAGGCGTAGAATTAGGGGGATATGATTGAGGTATATAAATGGAAAACAGGAATAAATAAAGGGGATGTAAATAGCGTGCTAAAAATATCTTGTATTGACAGGACTCGAAGCAATGGCTTTAAGTTGGATAAATTCAGATTCAGAAGGGATATAGGAAAGCATTGGTTTGGTAATAGAGTTGTCGATGAGTGGAACAAACTCCCGAGTACAGTTATAGAGGCTAAAACGTTGTGTAGTTTTAAAAATAGGCTAGATAAATATATGAGTGGGTGCGGGTGGGTGTGAGTTGTACCTGACTAGTTTGTGCTACTAGGTCAGATGCCGTGCTCCTTCCTTAAGTGAATGTAACCTGACCTGGCTGGGTCAGGGCATTGGCTTAAGCCGGCGGGAGACTTGGACCTGCCTCGCATGGGCCATGAGGCCTGCTGCAGTGTTCCTTTTTTCTTATGTTCTTATGTTCTTAAAGACCCGGGCCGGGAGATTTCCCGGTGAATCAACACCTCCTACATAAATGCGATCACCATGCCCAGCCCTTCTAGGGCAGGTGGTGCCAAGGCTGGAGTTTGCTACCATCTGCGGCTCGCAAGCCTGTCCTTCCGTCAGCCTCCTTGGGCGGGAAGGTGGCAGACCAGAGGGCCTGGCAACTATCTACCTACGTGCCTCGTGCTTGTGGGCGAATATATCTAGGCGTGGGACCAGTTGGTCCCACTGCTGAGGGGTACCCCTCCCATGGAAGACTTGGTCTCTGCTCTCCACGCCAGGGAGCTGCGGTCGCCATCTGGTAGACCGGGCCGGAGATTTCCGGTGAATCAACACCTCCTCCTCCACCTACATAAAATCCTTGTTTTCTATAAAAAATCTGTTTTTGTGTAGGTTTTCCTAGTTTTCTATATAAAATCCTAGTTTTCTATTAAAAAATCCTAGATTTTCTATAGGTTTTCCTAGTTTCCTATGTAAAATCCTAGTTTTCTATATAAAATCTTAGTTTTTCTATAAATTTTCTTAGTATTCTACATAAAATCATTGTTTTTTTTTTAAATCCTAGTTTTTGGTATAGGTTTTCTAGTTTTCAACATAAAATCCTAGTTTTCTATATAAAACCCTAGCTTTTCTATAAGTGGAAGGAGGTGTTGATTCACCGGGAATTCTCCCGGCCCCGGTCTTTACCAGATGGCGACCCGGCTCCAGCTCCCTGGCGTGGGAGTAGCAGAGACCTATGTCTCCCATGGGTGGGGGTGCCCCTCATCTGCGGGATCAACTGGTCCCAGTCCTAGCTATATTCGCCTACAAGCACGAGACAGGTAGGTAGATAGATGCTAGGCCACTCTGGTCTGCCACCTTCCCCGCCCCAAGGAGGCTGACAGGAAGGGCAGGCTTGCGAGCCGCAGATGGTAGCAAGCTTCAGCCTTGGCACCTACCCTGCCCTAGAAGGGCTTTGCATGGTGATCGACGTTTTCTATAGGTTTTAATAGTTTTCTACATAAAATCTTAGTTTTCTATAAAAAATCTCAGTTTTTCTATAGGATTACCTAGATTTCTACATAAAATCCTAGTTTTCTACATAAAATCTTTGTTTTCTATATAAAATCCTAGTTTTTCTATAGGTTTTTCTTGTTATCTAAGTAAAATCCTAGTTTTCTATATAAAATTCTAGTTTTTTATACATGTTCCTAGTTTTCTACACAAAATCTTAGTTTTCTATAAAAAAACCATAGTTTTTCTATAGTTTTTCCTAGTTTTCGAAATATAATCCTAGTTTTCTATATAAAATCCTAGTTTTTCTATAGGTTTTCCTAGTTTTTTACATTAAATCTTAGTTTTCTATCTAAAATTTTAGTTTTTCTATAGGTTTTCCTAGTTTTCTACATAAAATCTTAGTTTCTATAAAAAATCCGAGTTATTCTAAAGGTTTTCCTAGATTTCTACATAAAATCCTAGTTTTCTATATAAAATCCTAGTTTTTCTATAGGATTTCCTAGTTTTCTACATACAATCCTAGTTTTCTATATAAAATCCTAGTTTTTCTATAGGCTTTCCTAGTTTTCTACATAAAATCCTAGTTTTCTATAAAAAATCCTAGCTTTTCTGTTGGTTTTCCTAGTTTTCTATATAAAATCCTAGTTTTCTATAAAATATCCTAGTTTTTCTATAGGTTTTCCTAGATTTCTACATAAAATCATAGTTTTCTATATAAAATCCAAGTTTTTCTATAGGTTTTCCTAGTTTTCAACATAAATTCCTATTTTTCTATAAAAAGTCCTAGTTTTCCTATAGGTTTTCTAGATAAAATCTTAGTTTTCAATATAAAATCATAGTTTTTCTATAGGTTTTCCTAGTTTTCATTATAAAATACTAGTTGTCTATACAAAATTCTAGTTTTCCTATAGGTTTTCCTAGTTTTCTATATAAAATCATAGTTTTCTTTATAAAATCCTAGTTTTTCTATAGGTTTCATTAGCTGGCTACAAAAAATCCTAGTCTTCTTTAAAAAATCCTAGTTTTTGTATAGGTTTTCTTATTGTTTAATATAAATTTCAAATTTTCTAAGTAAAAATCCTAGTTTTTCTATAGTTTTCCTAGTTTTCTACATAAAATCCTAGTTTTCTATATAAAATTCTAGTTTTTCTATAGGTTTCCCTAATTTTCTATATAAAATTATTGTTTTCTATAAAAAATCCTAGTTTTTCTATAGGTTTTCCTAGTTTTCTACATAAAATGCTAGTTTTCTACATAAAATCCTAGTTTTGCTATAGGTTTTCCTAGTTTTAACATAAAATCCTTGTTTTCTTTATAAAATCCTAGTTTTTCTATAGATTTTCCTAGTTTTCTACATAAAATCATAGTTTTCTATATAAAATCTAAGTTTTTCTATAGGTCTTCGTAGTTTTTTTTACATAAAATCCTAGTTTTTTATAAAAATTCCTAGTTTTTCGGTAGGTTTTCATAGATTTTCTAAATAAAATCCTAGTTTTCTATATAAAATCCTAGTTTTTCTATAGGTTTTCCTAGTTTTCTACATAAAATCATTGTTTTCTATATAAAATCCTAGTTTTTCCATAGGTTTTTCCTAGTTTTCAACATAAATTCCTATTTTTCTATAAAAAATCCTAGTTTTCCTATAGGTTTTCCTAAATTTTCTATATAAAATCTTAGTTTTCAATATAAAATTCTAGTTTTTCTATAGGTTTTCGAAGTTTTCAACATAAAATCCTAGTTTTCTATACAAAATTCTAGTTTTCTATACAAAATTCTAGTTTTCTATACAAAATTCTAGTTTTCCTATAGGTTTTTCTAGTTTTCTATATAAAATCATAGTTTTCTTTTTAAAATCCTAGTTTTTCTATAGGTTTCATTAGCTGACTACAAAAAATCCTAGTTTTCTATTGAAAATCCTAGTTTTTGTATAGGTTTTCCTATTTTTTTATATAAAATTCAAATTTTCTTTAAAAGAATCCTAGTTTTTCTACAGTTTTCCTAGTTTTCTACATAAAATCCTAGTTTTCTATATAAAATCCTAGTTTTTCTATCTGTTTTCCTAGTTTTCTATATAAAATCCAGGTTTTCTTTAAAACATCTAAGTTTTCCTCTAGGTTTTCCTACTTTTCTACATAAAATCCTAATTATTTTTTACATAAAATTCTAGTTTTTCTACAGGTGTTCCTAGTTTTCTATATAAAATCCTAGTTTTCTATAAAACATCCTAGTTTTTCTACATAAATTTCTAGTTTTCTACAAAAAATCCTAGTTTTTCAATAGCTTTTCCTATTTTTCTATATAAAATCCTAGTTTTGTATAATAAAAATCCAAGTTTTTCTTTAGGTATTCCTAGTTTTCTACACAAAATCCTAGTTTTCTTTAAAAAATCCTAGTTTTCTAAAAAAAATTACTATTTTTTCTAAAAGTATTCCTAGTTTTCTACATAGAATCCTTGTTTTCTATAAAAAATCCTAGTTTTCGTTTAGGTTTTCCTAGTTTTCTATATAAAATTCTAGTTTTCTATCAAAAATCCAAGTTTTTCTATATGTTTTCCTATTTTTCTACATAAAATCCTAGTTTTCTATATAAAATCCTAGTTTTTCTACAGGTTTTCATAGTTTTCTACATAAAATCTTAGTTTTTTATTAAAAAATCATGTTTTTGTATATGTTTTCCTAGTTTTTCATATAAAATCCTAGTTTTATAAAAAAAATCCTAGTTTTTCTATAGGTTTTCCGTTTTCTACATAAAATCCTAGTTTTCTATACAAAATCCTAGTTTTTCTACAAGTTTTCCTAGTTTTCTATATAAAATCATAATTTTCTTTAAAAAAATCATAATTTTTCTGTAGGTTTTCCTAGTTTTCTATTTAAAATCCTAGTTTTTTATATAAAATCCTAGTTTTCTAAAAAAAAAGTCTTAGGTTTTCTATAGGTTTTCCTACTTTTCTACATAAAATCCTTGTTTTCTATAAAAAAATCTGTTTTTGTGTAGGTTTTCCTAGTTTTCTATATAAAATCCTAGTTTTCTATTAAAAAATCCTAGATTTTCTATAGGTTTTCCTAGTTTCCTATGTAAAATCCTAGTTTTCTATATAAAATCTTAGTTTTTCTATAAATTTTCTTAGTATTCTACATAAAATCATTGTTTTTTTTTTAAATCCTAGTTTTTGGTATAGGTTTTCTAGTTTTCAACGTAAAATCCTAGTTTTCTATATAAAATCCTAGCTTTTCTATAAGTGGAAGGAGGTGTTGATTCACCGGGAATTCTCCCGGCCCGGGTCTTTACCAGATGGCGACCCGGCTCCAGCTCCCTGGCGTGGGAGTAGCAGAGACCTATGTCTCCCATGGGTGGGGGTGCCCCTCATCTGCGGGATCAACTGGTCCCAGTCCTAGCTATATTCGCCTACAAGCACGAGACAGGTAGGTAGATAGATGCTAGGCCACTCTGGTCTGCCACCTTCCCCGCCCCAAGGAGGCTGACAGGAAGGGCAGGCTTGCGAGCCGCAGATGGTAGCAAGCTCCAGCCTTGGCACCTACCCTGCCCTAGAAGGGCTTTGCATGGTGATCGACGTTTTCTATAGGTTTTAATAGTTTTCTACATAAAATCTTAGTTTTCTATAAAAAATCTCAGTTTTTCTATAGGATTACCTAGATTTCTACATAAAATCCTAGTTTTCTACATAAAATCTTTGTTTTCTATATAAAATCCTAGTTTTTCTATAGGTTTTCCTAGTTTTTTACATTAAATCTTAGTTTTCTATCTAAAATTCTAGTTTTTCTATAGGTTTTCCTAGTTTTCTACATAAAATTATAGTTTCTATAAAAAATCCGAGTTATTCTAAAGGTTTTCCTAGATTTCTACATAAAATCCTAGTTTTCTATATAAAATCCTAGTTTTTCTATAGGATTTCCTAGTTTTCTACATAAAATCCTAGTTTTCTATATAAAATCCTAGTTTTTCTATAGGATTTCCTAGTTTTCTACATAAAATCCTAGTTTTCTATATAAAATCCTAGTTTTTCTAAAGGTTTTCCTAGTTTTCTACAAAAAATTCTAGTTTTCTATAAAAAATCCTAATTTCTGATAGGTTTTCCTAGATTTTCTACAAAAAATCCTAGTTTTCTACATAAAATCCTAGTTTTTCTATAGGTTTTCCTAGTTTTCTAAATAAAATCCTAGTTTTCTATACAAAATCCTAGTTTTTCTACAGGTTTTCCTAGTTTTCTACATAAAATCGTAGTTTTTCATATAAAATCCTAGTTTTCTAAAAAAAAAGTCCTATGTTTTCTTTATGTTTTCCTACTTTTCTACAAAAAATCCTTGTTTTCTATAAAAAATCCTAGCTTTTCAGTAGGTTTTCCTAGTTTTCTATATAAAATCCTAGTTTTCTATAAAAAATCCTAGTTTTTCTATAGGTTTTCCTAGATTTCTACATAAAATCATAGTTTTCTATATAAAATCCAAGTTTTTCTATAGGTTTTCCTAGTTTTCAACATAAATTCCTATTTTCTATAAAAAGTCCTAGTTTTCCTATAGGTTTTCTAGATAAAATCCTAGTTTTCAATATAAAATCATAGTTTTTCTATAGGTTTTCCTAGTTTTCATTATAAAATACTAGTTGTCTATACAAAATTCTAGTTTTTCTATAGGTTTTCCTAGTTTTCTATATAAAATCATTGTTTTTCTATATAAAATCCTAGTTTTTCCATAGGTTTTTCCTAGTTTTCAACATAAATTCCTATTTTTCTATTAAAAATCCTAGTTTTCCTATAGGTTTTCCTAAATTTTGTATATAAAATCTTAGTTTTCAATATAAAATTCTAGTTTTTCTATAGGTTTTCCAAGTTTTCAACATAAAATCCTAGTTTTCTATACAAAATTCTAGTTTTCCTATAGGTTTTCCTAGTTTTCTATATAAAATCATAGTTTTCTTTTTAATATCCTAGTTTTTCTATAGTTTCATTAGCTGACTACAAAAAATCCTAGTTTTCTATTGAAAATCCTAGTTTTTGTATAGGTTTTCCTATTTTTTTATATAAAATTCAAATTTTCTTTAAAAGAATCCTAGTTTTTCTACAGTTTTCCTAGTTTTCTACATAAAATCCTAGTTTTCTATATAAAATCCTAGTTTTTCTATAGGTTTCTCTAGTTTTCTATTCTATTCTATATGATCTGCCGGTATGGATCCCGGCCCGGGTCTCTTCCAATTTGGCGACCCGGCATCGGTTCCCCTGTAGGGAAGTGTCATGTATCGACGTTAAAGTTTTCTATATAAAATCCAAATTTTCTATTAAAAAAATCCTAGTTTTTCTATCTGTTTTCCTAGTTTTCTATATAAAATCCAGGTTTTCTTTAAAACATCTAAGTTTTCCTCTAGGTTTTCCTACTTTTCTACATAAAATCCTAATTATTTTTTACATAAAATTCTAGTTTTTCTATAGGTGTTCCTAGTTTTCTATATAAAAGGTCGCTCACCATGCCCAGCCCTTCTAGGGCAGGGTAGGTGCCAAGGCTGGAGCTTGCTACCATCTGCGGCTCGCAAGCCTGTCCTTCCGTCAGCCTCCTTGGGGCGGGAAGGTGGCAGACCAGAGGGCCTGGCAACTATCTACCTACCTGCCTCGTGCTTGTGGGCGAATATGGCTAGGCCTGGGACCAGTTGGTCCCACCGCTGAGGGGTACCCCTTCCCATGGGAGACTTCGGTCTCTGCTACTCCCACGCCAGGGAGCCGGAGCCGGGTCGCCATCTGGTAAAGACCCGGGCCGGGAGATTTCCCGGTGAATCAACACCTCCTCCTCCACCTATATAAAATCCTAGTTTTCTATAAAACATCCTAGTTTTTCTACATAAATTCCTAGTTTTCTACACAAAATCCTAGTTTTTCAATAGCTTTTCCTATTTTTCTTTATAAAATCCTAGTTTTCTACATAAAATCCTAGTTTTGCTATAGGTTTTCCTAGTTTTAACATAAAATCCTTGTTTTCTTTAAAAAATCCTAGTTTTTCTATAGATTTTCCTAGTTTTCTACATAAAATCTTTGTTTTCTATATAAAATCCTAGTTTTTCTATAGGTTTTCCTAGTTATCTAAGTAAAATCCTAGTTTTCTATATAAAATTCTAGTTTTTTATACATGTTCCTAGTTTTCTACACAAAATCTTAGTTTTCTTTAAAAAAAATCATAGTTTTCTATATATAATCATAGTTTTCTATAAGGAGGAGGTGTTGATTCACCGGGAAATCTCCCGGCCCGGGTCTTTACCAGATGGCGACCCGGCTCCGGCTCCCTGGCGTGGGAGTAGCAGAGACCAAAGTCTCCCATGGGAGGAGTTACCCCTCAGCGGTGGGACCAACTGGTCCCAGGCCTAGCCATATTCGCCCAAAAGCACGTAGGTAGATAGTTGCTAGGCCCCTCTGGTCTGCCACCTTCCCCGCCCCAAGGAGGCTGACGGGAAGAACAGGCTTGCGAGCCGCAGATGGTAGCAAGCTTCAGCCTTGGCACCTAACCTGCCCTAGAAGGGCTGGGCATGGTGAGCGACCATCAGCTGACTACAAAAAATCCTAGTTTTCTATTGAAAATCCTAGTTTTTGTATAGGTTTTCCTATTTTTTTATATAAAATTCAAATTTTCTTTAAAAGAATCCTAGTTTTTCTACAGTTTTCCTAGTTTTCTACATAAAATCCTAGTTTTCTATATAAAATCCTAGTTTTTCTATAGGTTTCTCTAGTTTTCTATATAACATCCAAATTTTCTATTAAAAAAATCCTAGTTTTTCTATCTGTTTTCCTAGTTTTCTATATAAAATCCAGGTTTTCTTTAAAACATCTAAGTTTTCCTCTAGGTTTTCATACTTTTCTACATAAAATCCTAATTATTTTTTACATAAAATTCTAGTTTTTCTATAGGTGTTCCTAGTTTTCTATATAAAATCCTAGTTTTCTATAAAACATCCTAGTTTTTCTACATAAATTCCTAGTTTTCTACACAAAATCCTAGTTTTTCAATAGCTTTTCCTATTTTTCTTTATAAAATCCTAGTTTTGTATAATAAAAATCCAAGTTTTTCTATAGGTATTCCTAGTTTTCTACACAAAATCCTAGTTTTCTTTAAAAAATCCTAGTTTTCTAAAAAAAATTACTATTTTTTCTAAAAGTTTTCCTAGTTTTCTACATAGAATCCTTGTTTTCTATAAAAAAAATCCTAGTTTTCGTTTAGGTTTTCCTAGTTTTCTATATAAAATCCTAGTTTTCTATCAAAAATCCAAGTTTTTCTATATGTTTTCCTATTTTTCTACATAAAATCCTAGTTTTCTATATAAAATCTATAGGTTTTCATAGTTTTCTACATAAAATCTTAGTTTTTTATTAAAAAATCATGTTTTTGTATATGTTTTCCTAGTTTTTCATATAAAATCCTAGTTTTATAAAAAAATCCTAGTTTTTCTATAGGTTTTCCGTTTTCTACATAAAATCCTAGTTTTCTATACAAAATCCTAGTTTTTCTACAAGTTTTCCTAGTTTTCTATATAAAATCATAATTTTCTTTAAAAAAATCCTAATTTTTCTGTAGGTTTTCCTAGTTTTCTATTTAAAATCCTAGTTTTTTAAATAAAATCCTAGTTTTCTAAAAAAAAAAGTCTTAGGTTTTCTATAGGTTTTCCTACTTTTCTACATAAAAGAGGTCGCTCACCATGCCCATCCCTTCTAGGGCAGGGTAGGTGCCAAGGCTGGAGCTTGCTACCATCTGCGGCTCGCAAGCCTGCCCTTCCCTTCAGCCTCCTTGAGGCGGGGAAGGTGGCAGACCAGAGGGGCCTAGCAACTATCTACCTACGTGCTTGTGGGCGAATATGGCTAGGCCTGGGACCAGTTGGTCCCACCGCTGAGGGGTACCCCTTCCCATGGGAGACTTAGGTCTCTGCTACTCCCACGCCAGGGAGCAGGAGCCGGGTCGCCATCTGGAAAGACCCGGGCCGGGAGAATTCCCGGTGAATCAACACCTCCTCCTCCTACATAAAATCGGTATATCACCATGCCCAGCCCTTCTAGGGCAGGGTAGGTGCCAAGGCTGGAGCTTGCTACCATCTGCGGCTCGCAAGCCTGCCCTTCCTGTCAGCCTCCTTGGGGCGGGGAAGGTGGCAGACCAGAGGGGCCTAGCAACTATCTACCTACGTGCTTGTGGGCGAATATGGCTAGGCCTGGGACCGTTTAGTCCCACCGCTGAGGGGTACCCCCTCCCATGGGAGACTTAGGTCTCTGCTACTCCCTCGCTAGGGAGCCGGAGCCGGGTCGCCATCTGGTAAAGACCCAGGCCGGGAGATTTCCCGGTGAATCAACTCCTCCTCCTACATAAAATCCTTGTTTTCTATAAAAAAAATCTGTTTTTGGGTAGGTTTTCCTAGTTTTCTATATAAAATCCTAGTTTTCTATTAAAAAATCCTAGATTTTTCTATAGGTTTTTCTAGTTTCCTATGTAAAATCCTAGTTTTCTATATAAAATCTTAGTTTTTCTATAAATTTTCTTAGTATTCTACATAAAATCATTGTTTTTTTTTTAAATCCTAGTTTTTGGAATAGGTTTTCTAGTTTTCAACATAAAATCCTAGTTTTCTGTATAAAACCCTAGCTTTTCTATAAGTGGAAGGAGGTGTTGATTCACCGGGAATTCTTCCGGCCCGGGTCTTTACCAGATGGCGACCCGGCTCCAGCTCCCTGGCGTGGGAGTAGCAGAGACCTATGTCTCCCATGGGTGGGGGTGCCCCTCATCTGCGGGATCAACTGGTCCCAGTCCTAGCTATATTCGCCTAAAAGCACGAGACAGGTAGGTAGATAGATGCTAGGCCACTCTGGTCTGCCACCTTCCCCACCCCAAGGAGGCTGACAGGAAGGGCAGGCTTGCGAGCCGCAGATGGTAGCAAGCTCCAGCCTTGGCTCCTACCCTGCCCTAGAAGGGCTTTGCATGGTGATCGACGTTTTCTATAGGTTTTAATAGTTTTCTACATAAAATCTTAGTTTTCTATAAAAAATCTCAGTTTTTCTATAGCATTACCTAGATTTCTACATAAAATCCTAGTTTTCTACATAAAATCTTTGTTTTCTATATAAAATCCTAGTTTTTCTATAGGTTTTCCTAGTTATCTAAGTAAAATCCTAGTTTTCTATATAAAATTCTAGTTTTTTATACATGTTCCTAGTTTTCTACACAAAATCTTAGTTTTCTATAAAAAATCATAGTTTTTCTAAAGTTTTTCCTAGATTTTTAAATAAAATCCTAGTTTTCTGTATAAAATCATAGTTTTCTATAAAAAATCTTAGTTTTTTGTATAGGTTTTCTAGTTTTCGAAATAAAATCCTAGTTTTCTATATTAAATCCTAGTTTTTCTATAGGTTTTCCTAATTTTTTACATTAAATCTTAGTTTTTATCTAAAATTCTAGTTTTTCTATAGGTTTTCCTAGTTTTCTACATAAAATCTTAGTTTCTATAAAAAATACGAGTTATTCTAAAGGTTTTCTTAGATTTCTACATAAAATCCTACTTTTCTATATAAAATCCTAGTTTTTCTATAGGATTTCCTAGTTTTCTACATAAAATCCTAGTTTTCTATATAAAATCCTAGTTTTTCTATAGGCTTTCCTAGTTTTCTACATAAAATCCTAGTTTTCTATATAAAATTCTAGTTTTTCTAAAGGTTTTCCTAGTTTTCTACATAAAATTCTAGTTTTCTATAAAAAAATCCTAATTTCTTATAGGTTTTCCTAGATTTTCTACAAAAAATCCTAGTTTTCTACATAAAATCCTAGTTTTTCTATAGGTTTTCCTAGTTTTCTACATAAAATCCTAGTTTTCTATACAAAATCCTAGTTTTTCTACAGGTTTTCCTAGTTTTCTACATAAAATCGTAGTTTTCATATAAAATCCTAGTTTTCTAAAAAAAAAAAAGACCT
Source organism: Cherax destructor (assembly GCA_009830355.1). Taxonomy (NCBI): domain Eukaryota; kingdom Metazoa; phylum Arthropoda; class Malacostraca; order Decapoda; family Parastacidae; genus Cherax; species Cherax destructor. The sequence goes on along the minus strand of WNWK01033694.1, from coordinate 9,423 downwards.
ATTTTTTTTATGTTTTCCTACTTTTCTACAAAAATCTTGTTTTCTATACAAAATCCTAGCTTTTCTGTAGGTTTTCCTAGTTTTCTATATAAAATCCTAGTTTTCTATAAAAAATCCTAGTTTTTCTATAGGTTTTCCTAGATTTCTACATAAAATCATAGTTTTCTATATAAAATCCAAGTTTTTCTATAGGTTTTCCTAGTTTTCAACATAAATTCCTATTTTTCTATAAAAAGTCCTAGTTTTCCTATAGGTTTTCTAGATAAAATCCTAGTTTTCAATATAAAATCATAGTTTTTCTATAGGTTTTCCTAGTTTTCATTATAAAATACTTTTTTTTTCTTTTATTTATAAAACACATACAGGTACATTAACAGCAAACTTTGCAACACTATACAAAACATAAACATTATATAGTGACAATGATACAAAGAAAATTCGTATCTGAGACCACTCCACTTGTGGTTTCTGAACATAACCACTTAAAAACTAACATCATACAGATAAAATATAAAACCCTGTTTTATACAAATACAACACGACCACAGGCCACTGTATCCCATAAATTGTGAACTAAATACCTCTACATAAAACGTATATGCATAAATATTACTGAATACCTCTAACCTAAGAGGCCATAGGCATTAAGACTGCCATCTTAATTATGTTTAAAACTGTGCTTTACTGTAACATTACATAATATCAATTATTCGAAGTCTTATCTGATACCACTCAAGTTGTTAGTTATTATCCAACATATAAAGGAATAATCATCTAAATGATGGGTATTCCATCAAGACTCATAACACATATCACTTGTCACACATCACTTGACAAGGCCACTCAATTCCTTCCCCTATCCTATTAGACTACTCCTATCACTGAATACAAGCACGTATCCTAACCCTGAGAGCATATATCACCATAACAACATACAATAATTCATAAATACTCACACAAAAAAATAAGAAATAAGTACTGCTATACATAATCTATGTACTATGATGATACCCTTAATCATCATACAAAATTTTTTCCCAAATAATACCCATACAATAAGATCGTTAGCATCATTAATTCCAAAAGCTATACAAAACAGTACAGTACTTTCACATTGCCTAACGACAATGATATGATGTATATGAAACGGAGCTATACAATAACATTATACAATGACAATGATAATGTAAAAACCTTCTCTGATACCACTAATCTTGTGGTAATATTACAATAACTCCACAACAAATTTTAATTACCTATTTTGAGAGTACTGATAATAAACATAATATGTATTATTTGAGAACAATATTAACATGATCCCGTACAGCGTCAGGGAACTATACCTTCCTGTCTCATAAAACAAACATCAATTACCATGCTCTAACACTTCAGAAAGCCCCTTGTGCGTACTCCTTTCCTTGAACCTGGTCTTTGTCACGTCATTACGTAAAGTCAAGTCCAAACAAGTTCATCCTGTCATCCTCTCATACCTATTCAACACCTTTCCGCGTCAGCTGTCTTTCCCCGTTGCTCAATAACAAGCATTCTCGTCGCCAGTCGACCCCCTCAACATTCACACTACTATGCACACTAAAACCTCATTCAACACAACATCGACCCCTCCCTAACTACTCTGTCTTCCAAAGAATCCAGTCCTTTCCAGCTCTACTCTGCATCACCGTAATAACTTTGCTACTGTTAATGTCCTATATCCCTCAGAGAAACTTGATACCCATTTATCTCCATATAATAGCCTATTCCTACACATTGAGCGATACACATGAGCCGCTAAGGCTTTCACCCTACAGTCCCCTCCCACCTCTCTCATTCCCCATGATACATACAAGAAATCGCAATTACATACATAATTGCCCTCCCACTTCTCTCGATACTCCCCAACATCAAAGCTTAAAGCCCGTAAGGTCGAAATTTTTCTCCCCCCCACCAATCCAATCACCTTTGACAACCATAGCCTCACCCCCTCTAAAGACTCACAAAAATATACAGCATGATATGCTGTCTCCTCATCTCCGCACCTCTGACATTCATTCGTACCCACCAACCCCATCCTATATAATTCAGACCTCGATGTAATATACCTAATAAAAATCTGTAAACCACCTCCCGTACCTAGGCAATAGACGGATCTTCCTGAACCCACCCCAAATCCCCTCCAATCATAAACTGGAAAATTCACTTGACCCTGTACCACCCCATCCTTTTCACTCCCCGTCCCCAACCTGCCCACCTTTGCCCTTTTAGGCTCCCTCATTGCCAATAACTGTCTAGCCATGTCCTCACACACCCGCAGGTCCCTACCCCTCCACCACTTCCGTACATCCTCCATGACCGCTCCTACTCGTTGACCTCTCACCCCACCCTTCCTTAAAAAACACTGTTTCACATAAACTGCTTTCACACGATGTTCCAAAGAAATGAGGCCCAACCAACCCCCCTCTTGACACTCATCATGACAACTTCCTTTCGAAGCCACGGCCGCCCATACCCCCACACATACCGTAACACTTTCTTTGTAATTCCTGATGTCGACCATCCTAAAGGATACACCGCAGCTACATGCCACACCTTACTGTATACAAGTGTGTTCACCACCCTGCCCTCCAACCCCTCATTCTACCCAAAGCCCTACCCACCACCTCCTCAGAATTCACCTGCCTGGCTACTCTCACATCTGCCATATACACAATTCCACAGATCTTTATTCTATCCACAACATTCCATCCATACACCTTCCCCAAGCCCCACCCACGTACCCACCTCCAATAACTTAGACTTGGCTCCATTAACCCTCATTCCCGTCGCTGCTCCAAAGACCTCTATAATACGTCCCACATTAACCAGCCCTTCTGTTTGTTCCACCCACCAATACAGTAGTATCATCCACATACCCCACGATGCCCACACTACTCACCCCCTCTTCCCCTCTCTCCTACTCCTTCCTCTATTAACCTATAAAAGGGATCCTGCATGCACGCGAAAAGGATCTGAGATATGGGACACCCCTGTCTCAGACCCCTTTCCATCACCACCTGTTTCCCCAACTTACCATTCACCTGTACACGCACCTTCGCAGAACTCTACAATGTCTCAACCCATCCAGCAATTTCCTCCCCAAAACCTTGACTCCTCAATATAATTCCCAACATGCTTCTATTCACACAATCATATGCTTCCTTCCACTATTCCCAAGCACCCCCTCCCGTCCTACCTTCAATAAAATCCCCGATTCTCCCATGTCCTACACTCATACTTCTTCCAGGTATACCAAACTGCCCTGATGTATGACATTGTCAACACCTTTTCATTCTATTCCCTAAAATTTTGCGAAGATTTTATAATCTCCACACATGAGGGATATCGCCCTGTAATTACCCAAGGTTCTCCTCCTTTCGGCACCAGAACAACTACCCCCGTCCCCTCTCTCCCTAACCTACCCCCATCCTTCATACAATTAAACAAATGCACTAAACATTCTCTCAACGTTTCCCAATGCACTACATAGAAATCATTCGGTATCCCGTCTAACCCTGGTGCCTTCCCTAGACTTAATCTAGACACTGCCTCCCCACTTCCTCCTCACTTATACTTCCACCCAACTCCTTACAGTCTTCCTCCCCCAAACGACACAGGATCCCTTCCCAAGGACCTCCCGCACTACCCGTCCCTACACTCAATGATAATTTCCTCCCAAACCAATGATCGGCATAATTGCTTATGCCATCCGTTGTCCTGAGCACCTGTCCCACTTCATTCCTCCCACCCTTGTACACCTCAATCCCCATAATCGTGTTACCCCTCTGCCTATCTCTAAACCTCCTCAACACGCAACCTGACGGTCTATCTCCCCACAACGCCTCCTCAATACCTCCTCTTACTCTGATCGCATCAAAACGATCATTTTGAATATCCCTCAACCTTCCCCTTAACCCCTCTATTTCCCCATACCTACCAACCCCACCCTCATAGCATTCATTAAGCTGACCCTCCAAATATTTCTGAAGACCAAACTTCCACCTTGCCTCATCTCTTCCTTGATTCCTATAAAAGTCCCTTATTCCTCCTTTGCACTTTTTCCCACCAGCCCAAAAATCTTTCTCCCTTACCTCTGCTCCTTCTAACCAGAAGGACCCCACCATTCCTCAAACGACCTCCCCTCCCCCGCCAGCAAACGCACATTCAACTTCCAATAACCATTGTACCTTCGGACCATTCCATCCCACTCCACCTCTACTAATACACCACGATGGTCAGAAAAACCAATATCAAGCGTTTGCACCCTCCCCACTGTAACGTCTCTTGTTGCATAAACACGATCAACCAGGCTGCATAGCCTCTCCTCTAAAAAGTATGCTCCACCCTCCACCCATCACCCCGTACCACATCGAACACTCCCACCTCCCTCAGTAAAACACGCAACGCCCCTAATTCACAACCCGCCCCTCTAGGTTCTACATCTTTTTTCCTGATTATACAATTCCAATCCCCACCCATCAGAGTAATCATAGGCAAACCCCGTAAATGATATGTCAAAACCTCCCTTACAAATTCATCCTTTACACGTCGATTATTGTCAGCTGGCATATATATTCCCATGAAACATACCCGAATGTCGCCCCAATGCCCATCCACCCTCACCACTCTCCCTCCCCCCTCCTCCCAAGCTAACAACCGAAAGGGACTGGACTCCTTCACCCCCACAGCCACCCCACCCTTTAATTTCCCCGAGTTACCTGCATACACCTCCCTTTCAATCTCAACTCTCGACCACACCTAAAATTATGTTCTGTATAAAAATTACGCTACGTCATATCGTCTTAACACTACCTCCACCCACCTACGTTTAATTTCTGCCCTTAGGCCATTCACATTAATCGTTAAACACTTGAATACGCCAAAGGGGGCTTTCCTCTTGCTTCTGCGGGCCGGGCCTGGCACCCTTCCCTAAACCTTATCTCTAACACTCCTCACTCCCTGATCCCATACCCTCACCTGTGCCCCCACCTTCCCCTTCCGTGCCATCTCTACATATGTTTTCTTACCGTCGCTGGCCAGGTGTGAGGACATCATCATCTGACACCTCTCCTGCCCTCTTTCTTGATTCTCCCCTACCTCCATTACATCCATGTCCCCATCCCTATGCACATCAGCCTCCCTTCCTGCACCTGCAACCTGTCTTCCCAGCTTCTGGCACGTTCACGTCCTGGTTAAGCCTACCCTCCTCCACCTGTAAGTGTCCTTCAACTCAGGGAAATCACCTCCGGATCTTCCGAAACGTTCCAACATTCTTGCAATGGTTGCGATAGGTCCACCTGGAGGTCACCCACCTCCCCAAATCCCCAGACTCATTATCTTTTCAGGCCCATCGATTGTTGGAGCTTTCAACTCCTCAGGGGACGTTACAACTTTCCCCACACCTTCCCCACTTCTGCCCCACTGGCCTTTCCCAGTCCTTCCACAATCTCAGGTGTTGACTCCTCCAGGGGTTATGCATCACAGGTACCTGTGTAACCATTGGTCTTGGGGCCATGATGGTGGGACACCCCGCCGCCATGTGATCATATTCCCCACACACACGACATGTCCTACGCTGTCCCTCGTAGGTAACAAACACCTGCGTCCTAAAGGCCTCCAGCAGTACATAGGACGTATAGGCCTTTTCAAAGTCATTTTCAATGTGAAGGAACCTTCTGGCAACCCAGCTATATTCCTTCAGTCCACCTTCCCATAGTCGTAGAATGCACCCACCATACCTTTCAAAGGCCTCACTGACATCCAATCCAATGGCCTCAATGGCACATTACGGACCCTCACAAAGGTGTAATGTTTAGAGGCATCCCTGAGCGGACTTCTATCCCAGTGTTGACAGGAGGTGCTTCTCCTGGTACCTCTCCACAGTTTTTCATATGCCTCCACGGTACCAAACTTCACGAAGATCCTCGTCGAACCATTTAATGCAATGCCATATAGGTCTTCATGACAAATACAAAAAGTGTCACGGATTATCGCCGGCAGCAACACTGAAGCGTTAGCTGGGTAAATGGCTCCTTAGAAGCTCCACACCGTGTTGCTCCTCCTCGAACACTGGTCGCCATCTTGGAGAAAATCGGAAGTTGCGCAAAACCTGGACCAGGAGCAACTGCGCCAGCACAACCTCTCAGCCCGTGAGCGAAGAGGTCAATATATATAAAATACTAGTTGTCTATACAAAATTCTAGTTTTCCCATAGGTTTTCCTAGTTTTCTATATAAAATCATAGTTTTCTTTATAAAATCCTAGTTTTTCTATAGGTTTCATTGCTGGCTAAAAATCTATTTTTTAAAAATTAGTTTTTGTATAGGTTTTCTTATTGTTTAATATAAATTACAAATTTTCAAAAGTAAAAATCCTATTTTTCTATAGTTTTCCTAGTTTTCACATAAAATCCTAGTTTTCTATATAAAATTTAGTTTTTCTATAGGTTTCCTAATTTTCTATATAAAATTATTGTTTTCATCAAAAATCTATTTTTTCTATAGGTTTTCCTAGTTTTCTACATAAAATGCTAGTTTTCTAAAAAACCTGTTTTGCTATAGGTTTCCTAGTTTTAAATAAAATCCTTGTTTTCTTTAAAAATCCTAGCTATAGATTTTCCTAGTTTTCTACATAAAAATCATAGTTTTCTATAAAATCTAAGTTTTTCTATAGGTCTTCGTAGTTTTTACATAAAATCCTAGTTTTTTAAAAAATCCTATTTTTTTCTGTATGTTTTCATAGATTTTCTACATAAAATCCTGTTTTCTATATAAAATCCTAGTTTTTCTAAGGTTTTCCAGTTTTCTACATAAAATTTGTTTTCTTTAAAATCCTAGTTTTCCTAGTTTTCAACATAAATTCCTATTTTTCTATAAAAATCCTAGTTTTCCTATAGGTTTTCCTAAATTTTCTATATAAAAATCTTAGTTTTCAATATAAAATTTAGTTTTCTATGGGTTTTTTCAAGTTTAACAAAAATCCTAGTTTTTTATACAAAATTCTAGTTTTCTATACAAAATTGAGTTTTCCTAGGTTTTCCTAGTTTTCTATAAAATCATAGTTTTCTTTTTAAAATCCTATTTTCTATAGGTTTCATTAGCTGACTACAAAAAACTAATTTTCTTTGAAAATCTTAGTTTTTGTATGGTTTTCCATTTTTTTATATAAAATTCAAATTTTCTTTAAAAAATTAGTTTTTGTTTTCCTAGTTTTCTACATAAAATCCTAGTTTTCTTTAAAAATCCTAGTTTTTCTATGGTTTCTCTAGTTTTCTATAAAATCCAAATTTTCTATTAAAAATCCTAGTTTTCTATATAAAATCCAGGTTTTTTTTAAAACATCTAAGTTTTCCTCTAGGTTTTCCTACTTTTCACATAAAGGAGGTGTTGATTCCCGGAAATCTCCCGGCCCGGGTCTTTACCAGATGGCAACACGGCTGGCTCCCTGGCGTGGGATGGAGACCGAAGTCTCCCATGGGAGGATACCCCTCAGCAGTGGGACCAACTGGCCCAGGCCTAGCCATATTCCCCACAAGCACGTGGTGATTGTTCGGCCCCTCGGTCTGCCCCTTTTAGGGAGGCTGGGGAGGGCAGGCTTCGGCCGCAGATGGTAAAAGCTCCAGCCGGCACCTACCCTGCCCTAGGGGCTGGGCAGGTGATCGACCCTTCCAAAAATCAAATTTTTTAAATAAAATTCTGTTTCTTTTAAAGGTTTGTTTTCCTAGTTTTCTATTAAAATCTAGTTTTCTATATAAAATCCTAGTTTTCTATAAAAATCTAGTTTTCAATAGCTTTTCCTATTTTTCTATATAAAATCCTAGTTTTGTATAATAAAACAAGTTTTTCTAAAGGTATTCCTGTTTTTAACAAAATCTAGCTTTCTTTAAAAATCCTAGTTTTCTAAAAAAAATTTTTTTTTTCTACAAGTTTTCCAGTTTTCTACATAAGAATTTGTTTCTATAAAAATCCTAGTTTTCGTTTGGGTTTTTTCTAGTTTTCTATATAAAATTGTTTTCATCAAAAATCCAATTTTCTATATGTTTTCCTATTTTTCTACATAAAATCCTAGTTTTCTATATAAAACTATTTTTCTATAGGTTTTCATAGTTTTCACATAAAATCTTAGTTTTTATTAAAAATCATGTTTTGTATATGTTTTCCTAGTTTTTCAATAAAACTTTTTATAAAAAAATCCTATTTTTCTATAGGTTTTCCGTTTTCTACATAAAATCCTAGTTTTCTATACAAAATCTATTTTTCTAAAGTTTTATATAAAATCATAATTTTCTTTAAAAAAAATTTTCTAATTTTTTTTTCTTTTAAAAAGGATTTCCTAGTTTCCTTGGTTTTCTATTTTTAAAAAAATCCTTGTTTTTTTTTGGGTAGGTTTTCAGTTTTCTTATAAAATTTAGTTTTCTATTAAAAATCCTAGATTTTCTATGGTTTTCCTAGTTTCTTATGTAAAATCCGTTTTCTTATAAAATCTTAGTTTTCTATAAATTTTCTTAGTATTCTACATAAAATCATTGTTTTTTTTTAAATCCTGTTTTTTGGTATAGGTTTTCTAGTTTTCAACATAAAATCCTGTTTTCTTTCCCATTTTCATAAGTGGAAGGGTTTGATTCACCAATTCTCCCGGCCGGGTCTTTACCAGATGGCACCCGGCCCAGCCCTGGCGTGGGAGTAGCGAGACCTATGTCTCCATGGGGGGGTCCCCCTCATCTGGGATCAACTGGTCCCAGTCCTGCTATATTCGCCTACAAGCCAGAAGGTAGGTAGATAGATGCTGGCCACTCGGTCTGCCACCTTCCCCGCCCCAAGGAGGCTGACAGGAAGGGCAGGCTTGCAGGCCCAAAATGGTGAAGCTCCAGCCTTGGCACCTACCCTGCCCTAGAAGGGCTTTGCATGGTGATCGACGTTTTCATGGTTTAATAGTTTTCCATAAAATTTTTAGTTTTCTATAAAAATCTCAGTTTTTCTATAGGTTACCTAATTTCACTAAAATCCTAGTTTCACATAAAATCTTTTTTTCTATATAAAATCCTAGTTTTTGTATAGGTTTTCCTAGTTATCTAAGTAAAACCCAGTTTTCATATAAAATTCAGTTTTTATACATGTTCCTATTTTCTACAAAATCTGTTTTCATAAAAAAATCATAGTTTTTCTATAGTTTTCCAATTTCTAAATAAAATCTGTTTTAAAAAAATTTTTCTGTATAAAATTAGTTTTTATAAAAAAATCTTTTTTTTTGTATGGGTTTTCTAGTTTTCGAAATAAAATCTAGTTTTCTATATAAAACCTGTTTTTCTATAGGTTTTCCTATTTTTACATTAAATCTTAGTTTTCTATCTAAAATTCTATTTTTATAGGTTTTCTAGTTTTCACATAAAAT
>WNWK01033693.1:0-20974 GCA_009830355.1 Cherax destructor | reverse complement strand
CATGCGGGGTGTCAGGATGCAGGAAGTTAATGATGCAGGGGTAGCAGATGGGGAGTGTACATCAGGGGATTACATGATGCAGGGAGTGTACAGGTTGCAGGGAGTTTTCATGTATGCGGGGAGTGTAACAGGTATGCGGGGGTGAGCATGATGAGGGTGAACTCCCATGCAGGGTGTGCGGTATGCAGGGGTTGCATGTATGCAGGTTTTAACGGTATGCAGGGAGTGTACATGTAGGGGAGTGTAACAGGTATGCGGGGAGTGTAGCATGTATGCGGGGGAGTGTAGCATGTATGCAGGGATTGCTTATGGGGGATTGCAGGTATGCAGGGTTGGTATGCAGGGGGACAGGTACGGGTGTAGCAGTATGAGGGATGAGTATGCGGGGGTGAGCAGGAGGGGAGTTTGGCAACGGGGTGTGGGAGGGGGGGAGTGGGCAGGGGGGAGTGAGGGAGCGGGAAGTGCCCCCGGATAAGGACTTTATCCTTATGGGGGGGTTCCCCTTAAAAATTAGGCTCTCCCCCCCCTCCTTCTTCCAAACCACAATCTTTAAAAAGGAAATAAAAGTTATTTTTTTGTTTAATTTAAATTTATTTTTTACAAAAATTTTAATTTTTTTTTTTAAAAAAAATTAATTTTAAAAAAATTTTTTGGAAAAATTTTTTGGGGGGCGGTTTTTTTTAATTATTTTTTTAAAAAAAAAGGGGGTTTTTAAAAATTATTATTCTATTTTAAAAAATTATGACAAAAGGGGAAAAGAATTTTTTTTAGGTTGGGGTTCCCGATCCCATTTTTCCTTAGGCCTTGGGGAAGTTAGTTACAAATATAAAAAATTTGGTTAAATTAAAACCGGGGCGAAAAGGGTTATTGAAAAGTGGGGAAGGGTTTTTCTTTTAAACTTTTGGAAAAGAAAATTTTTCCACTTTGTTTTGTTAGGGGGGGAAAAAATTTTTCCCTTTTTTAAAATTTTTTGGTTTCCACAAAATTTCCATTAGGGGTTCTTGAAAAAATGAAAGCATTCCAGTTTGTCAGTTAAAAACAGGTGGGGAGTTATAGATGGGGGCTGGGGTATTGGGTAGATGGCGGGAATATTTTAAAAATTTTTAAATGTCAATGAAAAAAGGGGTTTTTCGGCCCGGGGGGAAAATAATTTAGGGTGAAAGGCAGGATTGAGTGGGGGGGGTGCGGGGGGCATTACGTAGAATAAAAGGGGGAAAGCAGCTGGAACACGGGATCTGACAGAAATGTTAAAACGGGGGATATAGTGTTGGAGTGGTTGGTTTTTTGTTTAATAAATTTATGAAAGGGGAAATACCTGGGATTGGTAGAGAGCATGAAGTTCCTTTATAAAAGGGGGAAGGGGGAAAAAGAGATTGTAAAATTATGGGAAAAAGTTTCTAGTATACCATAAAGTTTGGCAGGGTTATTATTGAAAGAATTAGAGGTAAGACAAGGTAGGATTGCAGATGAGCAATGAGGCTTTAGAGTGGGGGGGGAATTTAGATCAAGTTTTTACAGTGAAGCATATATGTGAACAGTATTTAAAAAGGTAAGTTTTATTGCATTTATGGTTTAAAAAAGGATATGATAGAGTGAATGGGGGGCAATGTGGCAAATTTGCAAGTGTTGGAAAAGGTAGAAAATTTTCTGAAGGCCTAAAAATTTTATGAGGATAGTGGGGGTCAGGTTGGGTGTGTGGAGAGGGTTTTGGTAAAAAGGTCTTAACGGGGGTGAAAAGCCCCTTGGTTGTTTAATATATTTATAGATGGGGTTGTAAAAAAAGTAAATGCTAGGGTGTTGGGGGGGGGTGGTTAAATTGAAATTAAATGCAAAAGGGGGTTTGGGCTTTTTGCTGATAACTGTATGGAAGATTCAAAGAAAAGTTGCAAGGTTGGGGGCGAGTTTGGAGGCTGTGAAAGGTGAAAGTTGAAAGTAAATAGAAAAAAAAAGGGTGATGAGGTACCCTTATTTAAATAAAAAAAAATTGGATATAAATTGGGGGGGGTTTAAGAAAAAAATGCCTTTTGGGGGAGTTGGTGTCAGCGATGGTTTATGAAGGATAGGTTAACCATAAATTGATAAGGGAAAAAAAGGTGGTGGTGCGTTGGGATCTGTGGGAAAAAACGTTATCCAGGGGGGAAAAGGAATTAAAAAGGGTAAGGGGTCCAACCTTTTTATGGGTGTGAAGCATGGGTTCCAAATGCTGCGCGAGGGGGCGGTTGGAGGCATAGATGTCTTTGGGAAAATTTGGTGTAAAATTTGAAAAAATTCAGAGGGGAAAATTGGGGGGTGGGGTTCTAAAGTATTTGTCAAAAGGGTGAAGAGGGGGTTGGGTGGTTTGGTCTTTTAGAAAATGGTCAAATAAATGACTTGGAGGGTATAAATCTGTGGGGGAAGGGGGGGTAGGGTCATCCTCGGGTTGAGGAGGGTAAGGGGTTTTTTTGGGCGAGGGCTTGGACTTCCAGCAAGCATTTGGCGTGTTAGATAGGGTGAAGGGGGGCGAATGGTTTTTTTGGGCCCCCCGGCTGTTGGGTGAAGGGAACATTTTGTGAAGGGTTCAGGGGGAAAACCGTCAAGGGGGTTTAGTTGGACTTGAGTCCTGGGGAAAGGGAGTACAATGCCCACTTTAAAGGGGGTCTAGGATAGTGACAGTTGGGAGGACTTATTCTCCTTCGTATCTGGGCCCCCAAAGACAGTGATTATGTATGGTGAGGTGAAAGTGTTGAATGATGAAAGTATTTTCTTTTGGGGTTTTCTTTCTTTTTTTGGGCCCCTGCCTTGGTGGGGGACCGCCGACTTTAAAAAAAAAACCGTTCATCATTGTTCCCAATGCATGATGGGGATTCCTTGTTTCATCAAAGTCATGGGGTTGGGGAAAAAAATTTTGGACTTCCCAATCCCAATCGTCTGCTGGTGGGTACTGGATATTGACAGGTTTGTGGTTGAAAGGTTGTGGTTGGCAGGTTGTGGGATTATGGGGTGGTTGAGGCTGGTTGTGGCTGTCTGATTTGCAGCATGGGAAAAAAGCGGGCCCCCCGCTCCTGGTGCCACATATTTGCCCCAACCCAAAAAAACCACCTGCCCCACACTTAAAAGCACCCCCCCTTGTAACAATATCATCGTCTTTCACTATCAGTTGTGATGAAAACGCCCCGGGATGTACTCAATTTACCCCTTTTCCCTTGGGGAAAAAACATGGGACACTACCAAATGGCACTGTGAACTTGGGGCTGCCCAATAGCGGTCACTTCATTTTTTCCTGCTCCCCATAGGGGTGAATGGGCTCCCATCACCAGAGGTGAAGGTTGGGGTCATCTGGTTTTCATCACTAATTATTTATCCGGGCCTGTTTTTGGTCCCCCTCCCAAAACCAGGAATTTTTATTTAAAAGGCATTTCCATGCTGTTAGAACTTTATTTGGGAAGAAGCCTTCAAATTCGCCGGGGTGGGGACAGTGGACCCCCGGCAATTATGTGGGGTTTTAAAATTGTAATCTTTTGTATTTTATTTTTGGGGGGGTGAAAGGTAACTAATTTTTATTTTCCCAACCCTTTCAGGGTTTTTTAGTAAAAATATGTCTTAAATTGGGGGTTTTGACGTATAGTACGCATAAATTCAAAAACCCCCAAAAAAACAGAAACAGGTTTTTTGGGCAGATGTGATAAAAGGTGGGGGTGTCGGTCAGTTTTAAAAAAAATTCCTTCCCACCGTATAAAAAGGAAAAAAACGCCGTGTTTTTTGGGTTTAAAAAAAGCAACTTTGCAGTCTATTTTTCTTTTGGGTATTTATGCTTGTATTCTCTTTTTGTCCGTTTTTTTAGAATAGATGATATATTGAAATAAAGATAATTTTACTGGTTTCATGTAAAAGTACCTTGAAACTGAGCACAAAATAACGAAAATGTTTTTTTCCGATGTTCAGAGTAAACAAATCACACCATCGCCCCAAAAACATCAACTGGAGGCCCAAAAATTCTTGCACAAGTGCGCTGATATTATTTATACCTTTTTTTCAATGATGCAGTTGTATACAAAAAAAATTTTCCCTTTTTTTTGGGAGAATGAAAATTAAAAATGGAAAGCAAAATAATGTAAAAGGGCCTGGGGGGCTCATGAACGAAGATGTTATTTTGGGGCCGGGAATGTTTTCCTTGTTTATTATGGCCCCCTTTTTTGGGTTTGGATCGTTTGAAATTTTTAAAAGGGAAAATTGCCTTTTTCTGACCACTTTTTAGTGGGTTTAAAATTGGAAATAGGTGGTTTCTTTTCTCAATCGATAAAAAATGGGTTCTAACGAAATAGCAAAAGGGAGTGACTGAAACATTGAAATTTCGAAAATGGGCCCAAATGGAAAATGCCAATGGTTAAGTCATCATCCCTCCCTTGAAAGCAAAATTTCCCTGTTAGTTTTCTATCAAATTTCATAATGTTTGGGGGTGTTATGATTAGAAAATTCTCTATCATTTCATAAAATTTTAGTGTGGACCTGAAGGATTTGGGGGAAAGGGCCCTTGGACCAGGGTTAGGACAAATTCGTTCAGTAATCCACTGAAAAATTGGATGAATTTCGGTTTTCGGGGTCCTGTCTTTAACCGCAAGCATTGCCCAGGACTTGGCGTTCCCCCAACCACTGAGTCCAGTTTTTTTTTTCATACCGCATACCTATCAGCAGACCCATTCTCTCACATGGAGGCCAAGCTTTCTCCCCCGATTTGGGGAAAAAGCCTAATTGCGTAATTTGGGGAAACAGGGTGTAAGGCGTATATATAGACCCCAAAGGGCAAGGGTTAAAAACAAAAGTGAAATACACACATTACTCTTCCACCTTAAATACTTCTAGTCTTAATGTAGGGTGAGGGTAATTAGTATTTATTCAGTCAGGTGTGTATGTAGACACCAGCCACCCCCTCTACCTTTCTACAACATTGGCGCCCCCGACGTAAAATCATATACAGTGGACCCCATTACGGTAAGCGTCCCGGGTTACTTTAAAAATATTTTCCGTAAAATAATGGTTGGAAGGGGTGATCCCTCGGAAAATGCTTTTCTTGAACGCGTAAAACACATCCTGGGAAGACACAACGCTCTATCCCCGGTCAGTGTGCCATTGTTTACCAGCAGTGACGCCACCCACCCGCATTCCTTCCATATATTTGTCATTTTTCACTTTTGTGGGTTTTTCACCTAAATAAGCCACAATGGGTCCAAAGCTCAGTCAGCCCTGTGGTAAGGAAAGTGAAATGCGGTAGAACTGAGAGATCTTGGAAAAATATGAAAGTGGAGTCCCCTTTTAGGTTAAGGGGGGCTCTATGGCAAACCCTATTCACCATTGCTACCATTCAGGAAAATGGCGAAAAGAGAACAGGATGGAGGGTTCCCCCTTTTTCAAAAAGGGTTAGGAAATCGTGGAAATGGACGTGCGGCATGATGAATTCCCCCAAGCTGTTGAAGCCGTGCTTGAATTTTTCCAATAATGTGGTTCCTTTGGGGGTGTTTAAAAGGGAAAAGGGGCAGGTCCTGGACAGTTTGTTAGAGTTCAGTGACCTCAACCTGGTCTGTATTAAAAAAAAAGCAAATCAGAAAAGGACTTGGTACCTGCAGTGTTATTGGAGGATTCCCCCTTTCCAAACTAAACTACTACTTCCTCCCCCTCCTCCCCTCTTCCACATCACAACTCTTTATAAAGGAAGTGTGAAGTTATTTCACTTTCCACATCCCCGGGGGGGTTCGAACCCGGTCAGAGGTCTCAGAACTCAGACCGTGCATAAGCCACTGGGCCAGCTAGCTTCAATAAAAATTCATCCCCTAAAGGGATATTTCTCACCATGGGGAAAGGGTTGCATAAACCCCACTGGTCACAAATGCCCCTTCCTGGGTGGAATATACTGTTGATAATCTGTGCCCCTCCCCTAGCCACGCCCAAAATCTGAGGCCTCACCCCACCGTTATATTTTCAATCATGTCATTACAAATTTTATAGTCATGTTGGCCCGGGGAGGGACTTGAGCTGGGTTCGTCACGGCCATGCTAGCTGGAAATTCGTCTGTAAAAACTTTTCATTTGTGGACACAGTGTTTCTATGCTAACCTTCCTATGGTGTAAATATACCTAGTTGGATGAATCTTATTGAAGCTAGCGGGGATGGCTAGCGACGGTCTGGAGTTCTGAGACTTTTGACCCGGGTTGAACCACCCGGGGTTGTGGTTTTTTCCAATCGTGTCATTCGATTTTGTGAGTCAGTTAATACACTGTTGTTTTATTGGTTGTAATTTATATATACATTACTATTGTAAGTTAATGTGTAAAAAAATTTTAATTTTTTGAGGTGTCGGGGCAGTTAGTGAGTTTCTATTATTTCTAAGGGGGAAAATGGGTTCGGATTGAAAACCCAATTTAAAAAACCCCGGCCCCCAGTTAATTCTGCGTTTTCCCGGGGTCCACTGTACAGTCAACCCTCCTTTTTCCCCGTGTACAGTCATCACTGGTTTTTGCTTGTCCCAGTTTTCGATTTTGGTTTTCGCCGATCGTAGGGGACCTGCCCCACTAGTCCGCGCAATAAAACCCCGTGGCCCCACACCCCTCCCACGCATTGCCCCACGCAGTCTAGCATTGTTTATGTTTGGGATGAACATCACCGGGAAATTTTTATACAAACATTTATTAACAATTATTTTTTTTGGCCATACTTGATTGTGTGTTGACTACTAAATAAGCTCCCAGGGGCCCCAAAAGAAACCCCTAGTGGCAGTTCTTTGGAAAAGAAAGTGAGAACACCATAGAACTAAAGGGAAAGAAATAATGAAAAAAATATGAATAGTGAACGGTTTTTGGAGCTCGCCCAGGATATACAAAAAAAACCCCTAAACCACCCAGTTCCATTGTGGCAAAAAAAAGGAAATCACGGAAGCTAATGTTCGAAAGGGTGAATCGATAAGGAAACAGAGATCACAAACAAGGGAAAAATATGGAGAAATTGTTTTGGTGTGGATAAACCAAAAACTGCTGGCGGGTGATAGTGTTGTGCAATCCATCATATGTGAAAAAACAAGGCTTTTGCATCCCGATCTTGTAAAAAAAAATCCTGGAACCAGTTTTGGGAGGTTGATGAATTTAAGGCCAAAAGGGGCTGGTTCAAAAAAATTTAAGAAGCGAACTGGCATACACAGTTTGAAAGGGCCCCATCAGAAAAAAAGATGGGGCTGAAAAATTTGTGCGTGATTTTAAAACAATATGTAGAGGCAGAAAAATTTTAAAACCCCAACAAGTTTTTTTAATTTTGACAAACAAGCCTTTTTGAAAAAAAAAAATGCCAAGGAGGACCTCATCACACAGGAGAAAAGGCAATGTCAGGACACAAACCTTTAAAGACAGGCTAATCTTATGTTATGTGGAACGAAATGGGGGTTTAAAATTTAACCTTTCCATGTATCCTCTAAAAACCCAGAGTGTTAAACCAAACAGTGTTGACAAAGGTAAATTGTGTGTTTGGAAGTCTAATGCTAAGCATGTTATGGGGAAAATTTTCCCGGAATGGTTAATCAAGTGTTTTCCCCCTGTTTTAAAAAATATCTATTGGAGAATAAATTTTACTTAGTGCCTCCCAGTAATGGACAATCTCCTTTATCCCCCAAAACTTGGAAGACCAAACCCCAAGGAATTCAGATTTTAAAAGTGAAGTTCTTGCCCCCTTCCCACTCCTCTCCTCCCGCCCATGGAACAGGTCATTGCAAAATTTAAAAAAGTACAAAAGCAATGTTTCAAAGGTGCTTTTATGTAACCTCAGACACTAATTGACCTAAAAAAGAGGGTTTTGGAAGGCTCCTTGATTCTTCCATTGCGTAGGCCTTATAGATAAACTTGAGGGGTGACCTCCAGGGCAGTGAACTCTCTTGGGAAAGTTGTGGGGCCCGGTTTGGTCAAGAGGGATTTTTGAAGGGTTTGAAGTAACCCCGATGAGCCTATGGGGGGGAAAGGGGGAGAAGGAATTGTGGAATTTGGGGGGGACTTCTATGGGGGTTTGGGTGTGAATGGAGAGGATGTGGAAGAAATTGGTGGAAACAATGAAGATCTAACCATTGGGAAAAGCTGGAAACTTCTGCAACAACAAAAAACCAAAATCAAAAATTCTTTGGGGGAAGGAAAAGAAGGGGTTTTTTCAAATTAAGGAATTTTTTAATGTGGGGAAAAGGGGGCAATCATTTTGTGGAAAAACATCCCTGACAAAGATTTTTAATCCGTGCCGGGTACTTTTTTTAAAAATTCCATGTCGATTTTAGGGACATTTTGAAACCGAGATGATCTTGGAGAATTTAGTGCCCGGGGGTGCAGTGAATCACAAGCTGGTTTCCAGTGGGGGTTAAAAAGACAAAAGGGAAATGACCCCAGATGAGGACTTGGTACCTAGAGTCTTTTGGATTGGGGGTTTCCCCTTCCAAAATTAGGGTTTTCCCCCTCCTCCCATTTTCCCATCCCCTTAGTCTTAGTAAGGGGAATTACCTTTCATTTTTTGTGCATGTAAATCTATCTTTAAGGCCCCAAAAAATTTTTTTCCAAAATTTGGGGTTTTTGAAACGAATTAATTTAATTTCCATTATTTTTTATGGGGAAAAAAAGGGTTTTTGGTTTCGCTGATTTTGGTTTTGGGTCCATCTGGAGCAATTAAAACCCGAAAACCGAGGATGACTGTATCTCTGTTATCGGTGATTTCAGTTTTCGGGCACTTTTTCGTGGAAATATTGGCTCCTTTTCTGAGTGATTGGCTCCGTTTCTGGTAGTGGCCCCGTTTTCGTTGATGAGTGCGGAACCTGTCCATGACCAGTGCACATACAAAGCCTGCAAAGCCGCCTCCCACGCACATTCTCAGGCAGTGTAGCATTGTTTCTGGCTAATGCCTTGAAGTGAACTCCATTATTTATGGTCCGATTTCTTTCATTTTGGTGTACAGTCAACCCTCTTTTTCGTTATCTTCGTTTTAGGGCACTTTTTCTTGGAAATATTACCTCCATTTTTGTTCATGTGGAACCTGTCCAGTGCCTAGCGCCCCCTAAAAGCCTGCAAGCCCGCCTCCCACACACATTCTCAGGCAGTGTAGCATTGTTTCTGGTTGAGTGAACATTATCCTGCGAGTTCATACAAAACATTTCTTAACAATCCATTGTTTTGGCCCTTGATTATGTGTGTGACTGCTAAATAAGCCACCATGGGCCCAAGAAGCTAGTGCCAGTCCTTTGGTAAAGAAAGTGAGAACATCATAGAATTAAAGAAAGAAATAGCAAAAGTGGATCGATAAAGGCTATACCACCAGCCAGCGATAAAGTGTAGCACTAACAGTGTAGCAAGTAAGTTAAGCGATAGAAAAATGACGACAGGAAACTTAACTCCTCCATTGTTGTTTGAGGAGTATAAGGGCACTGAGTCCAGAGCTGCCCTCTGCCAACATCTCCAAGATAAGTGTAAATATTTTTATTTATATAAGTGTAAATATTTCTTATTTAAAAATTATGTACATTGTTTGTGTGAATAGTGGTGGTGGCTTTCTGCTGCCGAACCACCACTGCTTATGGTCAGTGGCCCTTATACCCAACAACACAATACTACCACCAGTCTTACATTACGTAATGACATGTTTTATTCATTCTAGAGTTTATATCATGTTTCTATGTTATTAATATTGTTTATTATGTCATATTAGATGAATTGTGATAGATAAATAAGCTGTAGAGCAGATATTAGTGTCAAATTGAAGCATTTTGTCCTGCTTCCCAACAATAAACTCGCCTCCCTCTCTCCTCTCCATCTTCCATACACCAACAAGAGTCGCCAATAAAGGTAAGTGTGATGTTAAATGTTCATTTATACATGTTATTATTGCTTTATATTTATTTGTCATTCTTTTCTGTATGTAAATTATATTTAATCTCTAAAAAATTTTTTGTTAATACTCCTGGGTGTCTGAAACGGATTAATTGAATTTACATTATTTCTTATGGGGAAAATGGTTTCAGTTTTCGTTGATTTCAGTTTTAGTCGATCCCTCTGGAACGGATTAAACACGAAAACCGAGGGTTGACTGTACATTAATAAGCATCTTTCCATCATACATTGCCCAATTTTCAATAAGATAGTCCAACAAACAACTGAGATCCAATTCCCTAGATCAAGAGCCCCTCACCAGCGTCAAGGAACCTTCCTTGAGGCCCGCTCGCATCTGGAAATTTTGCTCGCATCTGGAAGCAAAAAATTGACCGAGTGACTGCTCGTATATGGAAAAACTCACACATGGATGCACTCATAAGTGGAGGTTCCACTGTATAGGAAAAACGATTAATCCGTTCCCATGAAAAAAACATTCTTTTGTTATTGGCATATTATACATTGATTGGGTTGTATAAAATAATTTAAACACTGCTTAATACTAAAATATGTAATTTAAATGCTGCTTAACCCTTTCAGAATCCAAGGCCATTTTTGGAAGGGGTGTGCCAGTGTCCAAGAATTTAAAAAAATAAATTCATATTTTTTCTTATGAAATTGTAGAAAATCTTTTTCTGAAGGTAATAAAACAAAAAGTACGAAATTTGATTGAAAATTGACGAAATTATGCTCTCGCGAATTTTGATGTGTCAGCGATATTTACGCATCGGCAATTTTGCCGACTTTGACTCCCATTTTAGGCCAATTATATTATTCCAGTCGACCAAATTCTTAGCTATTTCACTAGTATTACTTCTATTCTATTGATTGAGCACAAGAAATCGCCCAGTCAACTGTTTCAACTACAAAATAAAGTGATTGGAAATTGGTAATTTAGCCAATTTATCTCAAAGTTCAAAATATTCCAATTTCAAAATAGGGTGCAGAATAAACAATGCAGGCATTCCTGGCACTAAACTAACATTTCCTCTGTTCATTAGTTACGTTTTCAGTCTTTACAAATGAATTCCATTTTTATTTTTTATTCACATAATGAATTTTTATTCAAACCAAAAAATGGAATATTTACTGTTATGCAATATTGTAATAATTGTACAAATAATATCACCACATTTGTGAACGTATATTAGACCCACCAGCTGGCGCGTATTAGACGTGTGAGGTCATTTGTTTACTCTTGAACATCGGCAAAAATTTAACATTTCTGCTACTTTGAGCTCAGTTTCAAGCCATTTTCAGTACTAAAACCAATCAAAATCATCTCTATATCTGTCATGTATCTTCCATTCTATCAAATGAGACCATGAAATCCCAAATACAACTATGAAAAGTATACGAAAAAACACTGCAAATTCGCTGTTTTAATCGAAAATTACGATTTCAGTTTTTTTATTCTCATTATCCACTGTGTGCTGCAGGATTTGTTTTATGTGGTGCACACTTACCACATAGATGTATTCTCTCATATCTAGGCCCAAATTTACTGTTCAAAGCTTATCTGAGTGAGCTGAGCTCATGACGTAGATCTACGGTTTGGACCCAGAACTCAAAGCCGTAGAACTATGGCACGGACCCTGAAAGGGTTAATACTAAAATACATACAGTGGACCCTCGGTTAGAGGCCGTAATCCATTCCAGGAGCTAGTCCTTTAACCAAACTGGCCTTTAACCAAAATAATATTCCCCATAAGAATTAATGTAAATACAATTAATTCGTTCCAGACAAAAAATATCAACAAAAAATATTTTTTTTAAGATTAACTATAGTTTTATATACACAAAACAATGAGAACTAAATAAAATGACTAAAGAAATGGATAAATGAACATTTAAATCACTATTACATACCTTTATTGAAAGCAGGAGGAGAGTATTGTTTGGAGACAGGACAAAATACTCCTTCAATATGATGCTAATATCAACTGTTTACGTTTTATTTATCTATCACAATTCATCTGATATGACATAATAAACAATATAAATAACACACAAACCTCATATACACTCTAGAATGAATAAAATGTCATTACATATGTATGTGGCTAGTGGTGGCGGCGGCAGGAGTTTGTTTGGAGACAGGACAAGATAGTCCTTCATTGACACTAATATCAACATTTTGGCTTATTTATCTATCACAATTCATCTAATATGACATAATAAACAATATTAATAACTTAGAAACATGACATATACTCTAGAATGAATAAAATATGTCTACGAATGTGAGGACTGGTGGGGGTTGTGTTGTTGTTGTTTGGTTTATAAGGGCCACTGACCATAAGCCGTACATGTAGTGGTAGTGGTGGGTGGCAGCATAAGCCCTCAACAATATTCACACTGAAACAATGTACGTAATTTATAAATAAGAAATATTTACACTTTAATTTATAAATAAGAAATATTTACACTTTAATTTATAAATAAGAAATATTTACACTTTAATTTATAAATAAGAAATATTTACACTTTAATTTATAAATAAGAAATATTCACACTTGTATAAATAAGAAATATTTACACTTTCTTCCAAAACAGGCCTGTTTCATCACAATTAAACACTTGTTGGGGGAGGAATTGTTCAGCCTCTAGGTACTCCTGGAATTCAGGAACATATTTTTCAGCCGCACTTTTGTCAGAACTGGCTCCCTCACCATGCCTCACAACACTATGTATGCCACTTCGATTCTTAAATTTGTAAAACCAGCCTCTGCTGGCTTTAAATTCGCTCACTTCAGCACTCGTTGCAGGCATTTTCTTAAGGAGATCATCATGCAACTGCCTTGCTTTTTAACATATTATTCCTCCGAAACAGTATCTCCTGCTAACTGTTTCTCGTTGATCCACACCAACAACAACCTTTCCATTTTCCACCACTTGTGGTCTCTGTTTTGTGATCACAGATGCACCTTTTGCAACAACAGCTTCCTTGATTTTACTTGAATATTTCTTATCCACAATGGTAGCGATGGTAGAATAGGGTTTACCATACAGCCTGGCTAGCTCACTGATACGCACTCCACTTTCATATTTTTCTATTATCTCCTTCTTCACTTCTATCGTACATATATTTCTGTTCCTCTTTGCCACAGGCTTAGCACTAGGATCTTTCCTTGGACCCATGGTAGCTTATTTAGCAGTTGCAAGCACTAAAACAGCAGTGGAATAATGACAATATACTGGTATGAATGCGTGGGTGTGGGTGGGTGGTCGCTCTGCTGTAAACAATAGCACTGGACGCTCCCTGGAGTGGGGCTCAGCTGGGCGCCAAGCGGACAGGTCCGGTAATGATGTCGGTAAACGAAGCAAACATCGTAAACCACAAACAAATTTCTTACGTTATAAATATCGGTTACCGAAAATAACGTAAGGTGATAACATCGGTAAACCGGGGTTCCACTGTACCTTGAGGAGATGGTGGCAGAGGGCGGCATTCTTGTCAGTGCCCCTATATTCCTCAAACAACATTGGAGGAGTTAAGTTTCGTGTCATCATTTTTCTATCGGTTAATCGCTTAACTTACTTGCTACACTGTTAATGCTACACTTTATGCGGCTGGCGCTATAGCCTTTATCGACTCCTGCTGCTTTAGTACCATACATATCATAGAATCACTAAAGAAGGCACATTCTCCACTCTGAACTTTCTTTGGCCCCATGGTGGCTTATTTCACAGTCACAATCAATAAACAAGCACCAAAATGAACGGATGAATGGATGAACGGATGAACATGCAGAGTATTCCTTACTCAACAGAGAGATGCAGGTTGACGTGTCCCATACGGCTGCTAACTGAATTGGCCGCTAACAGAACGGCCGCTAACCGAGGGTCCACTGTACATAAATACAAAGAATTAGATGAAATAAAGGCAAATTTAACCTTACTTTACTTTGCTGAAAGAGTTGAGTGCCTGCTAGGATAGTTCTGAGAAGGAGGAGGAGGAAATGTTATTGTTAGGAAGGAGAATCCCTTCTCTTTTCTGTCTCTTTTCCCTATTTGGACCTGGTTGAAGCTCAGCAGGTTTGATTTTACTAAAAATCTGTCCAAAGAACTTGCTTCTGCCATCTCCTCAGGATGTTTCGAATGTGACATTGTCTGGTCATTCCAGACAATGCTATTACGGCTTGTTTGGGCTTTGTTGGGGTGATACTTCTCTGCAAAGTTTTTGACGTCCATCCATTTGGCAAAGATTTCCTTGATTAATGAAGTATGGGCTTCCTCTATCTCCTCTTCTGAGCCTGAAGAGAGTGGATCCATCTTAGTCTTGTGCTCCTCCTCAAGTTCCTGCAGCTTCTCAGTGGTCCCTGATCTTTGTTTGGTAATTGATTTCACCCCCTTCACAACGTTAGCCGATTTAATAACATCTTTGTTTTTCACAATCGTAGATACCGTTGTTCTCGGCATACGGTATGCAGCAGCCAAGTCCCGGATATGTAGGCCACCTTCATACTTTTCATCAATCTCTTTTTTCACCTCCATGGTGATCCTGACCATTTTCTTCGTTGCTTGTCTTAGAACTCATGGTTAACCCTTTGAGGGTCGAGACCTCCGATCATAAACTCGTTCTCAGGGTCGAAAAATATTTGAAAAAAAAAATTATTTTTTCTTATGAAATGATAAAGAATGTTTTTGTGAGTGTTACAGGCCAAAAAAAAAAAAAATGCTATGAATACTTACCAAGATATGGAGGCGTGAAGTTGACAGAAAGTGAACCACTTACGGCAACATTGCTGACTGTTGGTCACACAGTAATTGTTTATTTTTTTCTACTTTTTTCTTTTATTTTTCAACATTTTATTTTTTCAATTAACTTTTATGGCCTGTGAAACCAATATAAGCCATATTTTGTATATATTCACTTGTTGTATGCTACACAATAACCGCTCAAAGAGTGTTGTCATTATATTGTTTACAAAACATGTTTACACACACCAACAATAAAAAATGTTGTTTATTACTATTTTTCTATCATATACGTACATATATACACATACAGTGGTACCTCGAGTTACGATATTTTTTCGTTCGAGAATGCTGTTCAAGTGCCATTACCAAACAAATTTATCCCCTTAAGGAATAATGTAAAATAGACTAGTCCTTTTACACCCCCAAAAATATACTTACAAAAGCATTTAAAAAAATAAACTTACATAAAAGGGCGATTTTGGGGACCATCGTAACTCGAGGTACCACTGTATAGTGGACCCCCGAGTATTGTAATTAATCCGTTCCAGGCGCTATTACTTAACACGAAGTTTACGAAATTCGAACCATTATTTCCCATAAGAAATAATATAAATACAATTAATCCGTTCCACAAAAAAATATTCACATACAAAATAATTAAAAATAATATATATACAGTAGAACGTCATTTAGCACGATAGTTACGTTCCTGAAAAAAGTCGTGTTAGATAATTTCGTGTTAAATAATTAAAAACTAATGGGAAAACTAGGGTTACGTTCCTGGGAGTCCCCAAAAAGCTAAACAAGTTTTTTTTTAGACCAGATCTTACAAAAATAAAAGTGAATATGTAATTGTAGTTCATTATCGTTATGTATTATGTTGTTTTTACTGCTTAAGACTACAAATGTAATAGAAATAATAGTATTTACCTTAAATTGTGGGTGCTGGTGTTTGTGGATGATTGTGAAGAGAGTGGAGAGTTATGCTGTGGCCCTACTGGGCTGAGGTGGATAGTAGAAGTTCTTGAACTGAAGTCGATGGTTGAACTGAGTGTCTAACTTTAAGTCAGTCACAGCATCAGTCAGTCATTCAGTAAGTCAGCGATTCAAGTCAGTGCCATTCAGTAAGTCAGTCAGTCATTTAGTAAGTCAGTCAGTTTCAGTCAGTCTTGTAAGTCAGTCAAGCTCATTTAGTAAGTCAGTCAAGTCATTTAGTAAGTCAGTCAAGTCATTTAGTAAGTCAGTCAAGTCATTTAGTAAGTCAGTCAAGTCATTTAGTAAGTCAGTCAAGTCATTTAGTAAGTCAGTCAAGTCATTTAGTAAGTCAGTCAAGTCATTTAGTAAGTCAGTCAAGTCATTTAGTAAGTCAGTCAAGTCATTTAGTAAGTCAGTCAAGTCATTTAGTAAGTCAAGTCATTTAGTAAGTCAGTCAAGTCATTTAGTAAGTCAGTCAAGTCATTTAGTAAGTCAGTCAAGTCATTTAGTAAGTCAGTCAAGTCATTTAGTAAGTCAGTCAAGTCATTTAGTAAGTCAGTCAAGTCATTTAGTAAGTCAGTCAAGTCATTTAGTAAGTCAGTCAAGTCATTTAGTAAGTCAGTCAAGTCATTTAAGTAAGTTCAGTCAAGTCATTTAGTAAGTCAGTCAAGTCATTTAGTAAGTCAGTCAAGTCATTCAGTAAGTCAGTCAAGTCATTTAGTAAGTCAGTCAAGTCATTTAGTAAGTCAGTCAAGTCATTTAGTAAGTCAGTCAAGTCATTTAGTAAGTCAGTCAAGTCATTAAGTAAGTCAGTCAAGTCATTCTAGTAAGTCAGTCAAGTCATTAGTAAGTCAGTCAAGTCATTAGTAAGTCAGTCAAGTCATTCAGTAAGTCAGTCAAGTCATTCAGTAAGTCAGTCAAGTCATTCAGTAAGTCAGTCAAGTCATTCAGTAAGTCAGTCAAGTCATTCAGTAAGTCAGTCAAGTCATTCAGTAAGTCAGTCAAGTCATTCAGTAAGTCAGTCAAGTCATTCAGTAAGTCAGTCAAGTCATTCAGTAAGTCAGTCAAGTCATTCAGTAAGTCAGTCAAGTCATTCAGTAAGTCAGTCAAGTCATTCAGTAAGTCAGTCAAGTCATTCAGTAAGTCAGTCAAGTCATTCAGTAAGTCAGTCAAGTCATTCAGTAAGTCAGTCAAGTCATTCAGTAAGTCAGTCAAGTCATTCAGTAAGTCAGTCAAGTCATTCAGTAAGTCAGTCAAGTCATTCAGTAAGTCAGTCAGTCTGTCAGTCAGTCAAGTCATTCAGTCAGTCATTCAGTCAGTCAAGTCATTCAGTCATTCAGTCATTCAGTCATTCAGTCAGTCAAGTCAGTCATTCAGTCAGTCAGTCATTCAGTCAGTCAGTCAAGTAAGTCAGTCAGTCAGTCAAGTAAGTCAGTCAGTCAGTCACACAAACTTGTTTACATCTTTTTATGTGTACAAAGTAACACTTCATTACGGCTACGGGTTATGTCTTGTCTAATATCTTTGTTTTCTTCGTTAATTCAAGATCAAAACACAATTCACTCTCTTATTCTTCACAAACACAGCTGGCTTGTAGCCATGACTTCTTGACGCGTATGAAATACGTACGAATACTGGGATGGTGGGGTCCGTGGTGGCTGATTAAGGCGGGTGGTGTCTGCTGAACCACAACAAGACTGCTTGTGAGAATGGTTATTTGTTTTTCCTTCTCACAAACTGTAAGTAAGTTTATTCAGGTATACACAGATACAGTTACGAAGATTATCATACATAGCAGCATATGTGTAGAGAACCTAGGATAACCCAAAAAAGTCAGAGTGACTTAGTATTTCCATTGACTGACTTGGGTTATCCTAGGTTCTCTACACATATGCTGCTATGTATGATAATGTATGTAACTATACTCACCTAATTGTGGTTGCAGGGGTCGATACTCAGCTCCTGGCCCCGTGTATCTGAATAAACTTACAGTTTGCAGGAAGGAAAAACAAATTCCCTATTCCTCAAAGCATGAGGATTCTTAGGCAGTAAATAACCATGGGCTTACACTTGAAATCACCTGATGCATTACCGAAAAGGAGCAAGGTGAAGCGATCCTTTGCTGTCTTGAAGCCTGGTGTACTTTTCTCTTGCTGACTGATATAAGTTCGTGTTGGCATTTTCTTCCAGAAAACACTTGTCTCGTCAGCATTAAACACTTGATGTGGCTCATAGCCACCCTTAGTAGGACCCCCACTGACTCAATGGTTTAACCCACCGCGAGCGACCGCGCTCTCAAAATTTTTCCCCTCCTGCCGAACCGTGTAATATCATCTTTACGTCGTGTAAGATGATAATGTGTCACAAATCCTAAATCGTGCAATACCCGTAACGTGCAACATAATCTCGTGCTAAATGACGTTCTACTGTATACATTTACTTACTTTTATTGAAGAGTTGCAGGCATCTGGAAGATAGGGTAATGAGTAATGAAGGTCCTCTTGGGCATTTTCTTCCAAAACAGGCTTGTTTCATCACAATTAAACACTTGTTGGGGGAGGAATTCTTCAGCCTCTACGAAGGGAATCCCCACTCTCTCTACACTCCCTGCATGCCTGCTATGCACTCCCCTGCATGCCTGCTACACTCCCTGCATGCCTGCTACACTCCCTCATGCTGCTACACTCCCTGCATGCCTGCTACACTCCCTGCATGCCTGCTACACTCCTGCATGCCTGCTACACTCCCTGCATGCCTGCTACACTCCCTGCATGCCTGCTACACTCCCTGCATGCCTGCTACACTCCCTGCATGCCTGCTACACTCCCTGCATGCCTGCACTCCCTGCATGCCTGCTACACTCCCTGCATGCCTGCTACACTCCCTGCATGCCTGCTACACTCCCTGCATGCCTGCTACACTCCCTGCATGCCTGCTACACTCCCTGCATGCCTGCTACACTCCCTGCATGCCTGCTACACTCCCTGCATGCCTGCTACACTCCCTGCATGATGCTACACTCCTGCATGATGCTACACTCCTGCATGAATGCTGCACTCCCTATGAATGCTGCACTCCCTGCATGCCTGCTACACTCCCTGCATGAATGCTAAACTCCTGCATGAATGCTAAACCCCCTGCA
The DNA here is from genome assembly GCA_009830355.1 of Cherax destructor. Lineage (NCBI taxonomy): Eukaryota > Metazoa > Arthropoda > Malacostraca > Decapoda > Parastacidae > Cherax > Cherax destructor. The sequence continues at coordinate 2,242 of WNWK01033693.1, read as the reverse complement.
TGAATGCTAAACTCCCTGCATCAATGCTAAACTCCCTGCATCAATGCTAAACTCCCTGCATGAATGCTACACTCCTGCAGGAATGCTAAACTCCCTGCATGAATGCTAAACTCCCTGCTGGAATGCTACACTCCCTGCATGAATGCTAAACTCCCTGCATGAATGCTACACTCCCTGCATGCCTGCTAAACTCCCTGCATGAATGCTACACTCCCTGCATGCCTGCTAAACTCCCTGCATGCCTGCTACACTCACTGCATGACTGCTACACTCACTGCATGAATGCTACCACAGGGTGCCACTAGGAAGCTTCTTTGGACCCATGGTGACTTATTTCACAGTGACAGTCACTAAACCACCAAAAAAGACACCAAATGTATTGTGAATGTTTGAAAGAGCGCGCTGGGTAATGTTCTCTCAATGGTAAACAACGCTTCACTGGCGGGCATCCTGCGTTCTGCGCAGGCGCGGAGGAGGCGGACAGGTCTAATACGTTACGAAACACGAGCCAGTTTACGATTCTCGAAATCGAAAAAAGCTTACGAAACACGATGTTTACGAAATAAGAACCTTACGAAACTCGGGGGTCCACTGTATAGAGTCACTGGACACGTTCCTAGAACTGCTAGAGCTTCTGGAAGCTTGTTGTTGTGTGTGTGTGTGTGGACTTGTAAATATGCTGAGTCACTGGTGTTGCTAGTGTCACAGTGACACATTGCACCATCACTCACTAACCCTCACTGCCCACCTACATGGAAATAAGTCACTGTCTAATTTTTTTTTGGTTATCCTAGGTTGAAGGTCATCTGGGTTATCCTTCCTTCCTTCCCTCCTACCTTCCTACCTTACTACCTTCGATAGAACAATAGGAGTTCTAAAGAAATAGCTATGAGTTTGGTTGACTGGAACAATGGAATTGGCCGAAAATAGGGCTCTAAGTGGGCGAAATCGCCGATGCATAAATATCACCGAGATTGCTAACTTTGCTAGAGCGTAATTCTGTAAGTTTTCCTTCAAATTTTGTACTTTTGGTGTCATTACCATCGGAAAGATTCTCTATCATTTCATAAGATTTTTTTTTCAAATATTTTGCAACACTTTAGGATTTGGGGTCGCGACAGTCAAAGGGTTAACTGTCTAAACATAGATGTACGTTGTTACCACTAGTGCTCCATACATAGATCAACGTTTTATTTTTCCTGCCTCCAAATTTGGCATGATTGGCCTGAGATGCCAGGTCGGTATAGAATGGGTCTTAACACTCGGTGTGCGCAGTATTAAAAAAAATCTGGGACCACTTAGTACCTTGTGGGAGCACCAGTTTAATTGAGCGCAAGCTAGAGCAAACAGCGTGGCAAACACCAGGGATTCACTGATGTCATGTTGTATTAACACTCCCTTTTAACCTCAGGGTGATGCTGACCCAGAATTTAGTGACTTTGAGATGGATGTGGTTACAGGTGGTCAGTGCGGTCAGCGGTACATGATCTTCCAGTTTCCTATAGAAGCATTCCGTTCAGTGACTATTTTACCATCATCTCTACCTGTCGTCACAACTGTTGACAACAACGGTGGTCAGATATGCTCCATAACAAATTACATTCTATTAACTGTTTGAGGGTCTGTCCCATAGTTTTACAGCTTTGAGGCCAGGGTCCAAGCATTAAAACAGTGACTTTGCGGTGTTTTTCGTAAGTTTTTACTGGTTGCATTCACGGTGTTTTGGTCTCATTTGATAGAATGAAAGATATATTACAGAACTAGAGATGATTTTGATTAGTTTTAGTACTGAAAATAACTTGAAACTGAGTTCAAAGTAGCGGAAATGTTTGATTTTTTCCAATATTCAAGAGTAAACAAATGACGTCATGCGTCCAATACACATAAGCTGGTCAGTCTAATGTGCATTCACGAATGCACTGATATTATTTATACAGTGGAACCCCGGCTTACGATGTTATCATCTTACGTTATTTTCGGTAACCGATATTTATAACGTAAGAAATTTGTTTGTGACTTACGATGTTTGCTTCGTTACCGACATTCGTGCCGGACCTGTCCGCTTGGCGCCCAGCTGAGCGCGCACTCCAGGGAGCGTCAGTGCTGTTTACAAGCGAGAGCGACCACCCACCACACCCACGCATTCATACCAGTATATTGTCATTATTCCACTGCTGTTTTTAGTGCTTGCAACTGCTAAATAAGCTACCATGGGTCCAAGGAAAGATCCTAGTGCTAAGCC